>WNWK01035392.1:0-19795 GCA_009830355.1 Cherax destructor | reverse complement strand
ATAATGGCTGATTTTTCATAGTACAGTGGCCCCCCGGTGATCAGCCGTTCCTGATATCGGCTAACTCAGTGATAGGCCGGTTTTGGGCTTCCTGTGACGGCCGTATGGGACGCATCCGTCCGCCGGCTGGGGCCCGCTTGCGTTTCCCATTTTGCCTGTGTCTCTCGGTGCATGAGGAAGTTTCTGCCCTTCATTCAAACATTTCGCTTGTTTTCCGTGGTTTTATGTCAGTGCAACTGCGAAATAAGTAACCATGGTTTCCCAAGAAATTTCCCTAGTAAAGTTCCTGGGTAAAGAAAGTGAAAACACCTTGGAATTTAAGCGAGAACTGATTGAAAAATATGAGAGTGGTAGGGGGGGGGGGGAAACTTGCCAGGATATATGAAAAAACAGATCAACTATTACATCCACCCCCTGGCAAAAAAAAGAACAAATCAAGGATGCTAATGTTGCTAAAGGAGTAACTTTTCTAATGAAACAAAGGTATCCAATAATGGAAAATATTGAAAAGTTATTGTTATTGTGGATTAAAAAAAAAAAAAATAGTGAAAACAGTGTAGTGGAGTCTATTATTTGTGAGAAGGCAAGGCAGTTGTATGAGGATCTTGTGAAAAAAACTCCTTGAACAAGTGCTGGGTAGTGAATTTAGGGCCAGCAAAGGCTGGCTTGAGAGTTTTTAAACCCCTTTGAGGGTTGGCCCACGTACTAGTATGTCATTGTAGCCAGGGTCAGTCACGTACTTGTACGCATAAATTCTAGTGCCTTCAAATTGAGCGGGGAGACAGCTGGGGGGGCCTGCATGTTGATGAATGGGTCTATGTGGTAAGTGTGCGCAGTGGGAAAAAAAAATCTATGCACCAGCATTGCATTGTGGGGGTGGTAATTGAGTGCTCCTGCGGTGGTGTGGGTGGTGGGGGGCAGTGGGGGGGGGATTGTGGGTTTGTGTAAACAGCATGGCTGACCGGCTGGCTGGCCCCGGGGGGGCTGGGGTTTGGGTGGCCCGGGTGGCTGGGTGACCACCTGGCTGGCTGGCCGGTCGGCTGGCTGGCTGGCTGGCTGGCTGACCAGCTGGCTGGCCGGCCGGTCGACTGGTGGCTGACCAGCTGACGCTGGGTGGCTTCCTGGCTGGCTGGCTGGCTGGCTGGCAGGCTCTGTCTCTGTTTTCTGTCTCACAGGTTCACATAAATACAATTAACCCTAGTGTAAATTACCTAGGATAACCCAAAAAATTCCCGACTGGCAAATAAAACGTATGAGGACTCAGATGTGACGCAGTGACTACTGTCTTTTTTGAATAGTGTTGGTTCACTAGTGGCTCTCTCTGAGACAGAGAGAGACAGAAAAGAAAAAGCAGGCACCCGACAGTCAGACAATATTTATGTGTAAAGTGAAAAAAAATAAAGTGAAGGCAGTGTACCCTCAGCAAATGCACCACTGTCATTAGTTTAGTGATAAGACTGAATGAAAACACATCTAACACCATGCTTCAATTTTAAAATTATTATTATATTCTCCCATGTATCCTAGGTAATTTTCACTATGTATAATTGTATTTGTGTACCTGTGAGACAGAGCCAGCCAGCCGGCCAGCCAGCCAGCTGGTCAGCCAGCTGGCCAGCTGGCCAGCCAGCAGTTATTGTGTAGTATACAAGGAGTGTATATATACAAAATATGGCTTATATTGGTCACACAGGACATAAAACTTATTTGAAAAAATAAAATGTTAAAAAATAAAAATAAAAAAGTAGAAAAAAACTATTACGGGTGACCGGCAGTCGGTGATGTTGCCGTAAGCGGTTCAATTTCTGTCAACTTCACGCCTCCATATCTTGGTAAGTATTGATTGCAAAAATTATTTTTTAGAATATAAAACCCAGAAAAAAAAATCATTTCATAAGAACAAATAATTTTTTTTTTTCGAATATTTTTCGACCCTGAGAACGAGTTTGGGAGAGGGCCTCTCGACCCTCAAAGGGTTAACCCTTTCAATGTCCAGAGACCAAATTTCAAAGTGTGCACCAGGGTCCAAGAATTTTAATAATATTTTTTTGTTATTTTTTCTTATGAAATAGTAGAGAATCTTTTTCTGAAGGTAATAAAACAAAAAGTATGAAATTTGATGGAAAATTGACAGAATTATGCTCTTGCGAATTTTGATGCGTCAGCGATATTTACGCATCGGCGATTTTGCTGACTTTGACTCCCATTTTAGGCCAATTACATTATTCCAGTTGACCAAATTCTTAGCTATTTCGCTAGTATTACTTCTATTTTATCGATTGAGCACAAGAAATTACTCAGTCAACTGTTTCAACTACAAAATAAAGTGATCGGAAATTGGTAATTTTGCCAATTTAACACAAAGTTCAAAATATTCCAATTTCAAAATAGGGTCCGGAATAAAACAATGCAGGCATTCCTAGCACTAAACTAACATTTCTGTTCATAAGTTACGTTTTCAGTCTTTACAAATGAATTCCATTTTAATTTTTATTCACATAATGAATTTTTATTCAAACCAAAAATGGAAGATTTACTGTTATGCAATATTGTAATAATTGTACAAATAATATCACCACATTTGTAAACATATATTAGACCCACCAGCTGGCGCGTATTAGACGTGTGAGGTCATTTGTTTACTCTTAAACATCGGCAAAAATTTTACATTTCTGCTACTTGGAGCTCAGTTTCAAGCCATTTTCAGTACTAAAACCAGTACTCAAAATCATCTCTATTTCTGTAATATATCTTCCATTCTATCAAATGATACCAAGAAATCGCAAATACAACTATAAAAAGCATACGAAAAAACACTGCAAAGTCGCTGTTTTATTTGAAAATTAAGGTCTCGTTTTTTTCTCTCATTATGCACTGTGTGCTGCAGGATTTGTTTTATGTGGTGCACACTTACCAAATAGATGTATTCACTTGTTTCTAGGCCCAAATTTACCACTCACAGCTTATCTGAGTGAGCTGAGCTCATGGCGTAGAACTATGGTTTGGACCCTCAACTCAAAGCTGTAGAACTACTGCACGGACCCTGAAAGGGTTAAGAATCGTAGTGGCATACACAGTGTTGTAAGTCATGGTGAGGCTGCAAGTTCTGACAAATGTGTGGCTGAAACATTTGATCAGGAATTCAAGGAGTACATAGAGGCTGAAAAAATTTTAACCCCAATAAGTGTTTAATTGTGACGAAACAGGCCTGTTTTGGAAGAAATGCCAAACAGGACCTACATTACGCAGGAGGAAAAGCACTGCCAGGGCACAAGCCTATGAAAGACAGGCTAACTCTCTTGTTGTGTAGTAATGCTGTGGGATTTCAGAGTGAAGCCTTTACTGGTGTATCACTCTGAAAACCCCAGAGTGTTCAAGAACAACAGTGTGGTCTAAGAATAGATTGTGTGTGATGTGGAAAGCTAATATGTAATAGGGCATGGGTCACAAGGCAAATTTTCAGAGTGGGTTAATGATGTGTTTGGCCCAAGGGTGAAAAAATACCTCCTGGAAAAGAAATTGCCACTCAAGTGCCTCCTGGTACTGGACAATGCTCCTGCACATCCTCCAGACTTGGAAGACCAAGTGTTTAGGGAGTTCAGTTTTATAAAAGTGAAGTTCTTGCCTCCTAACACCACTCCTCTTCTCCAGCCTATAAACCAGCACGTCATTTCTAACTTCAAAAACTCTACACAAAAGCAGTGTTCAAAAGTTCTTTGAAGTGACCTCGGACACTCAGTTGACCCTAAGAGTGTACGGTTGTTCTAACGGTTATTGCCATAGCTGTCCACGTGATCTCAATTCCCTGCCCATGTGATCATTCGTTAGCCAATCATAGACCTCCCTTTTTGAATGCCCGAGTGCTGGGACGACTATCAGTCAGTACCATCCTGATAGGCAGTGGAGACGGACATAGGCCTACGACTCTGAGCCTCACCATACATTTATCGACTCCAATATACGCTACCATACCAAGCTCGTCTTTATTATCTTACCCAATCTAGCTGTATAACCCTTGTGGTTTAGCGCTTCTTTTGATTATAATAATAATTACCCAATCTATGCAAAGTTAGGGTTGGGGATGAGTTGTCACCTGACCAGTGGGTCGGTGCTATTTCAACCGGGAGGATCCATCCACTTCACTGGATCAATCCATTCCACCAGTAGAAGAGAAAGACTTAGCTCCTACTGACTTCCCAGATGAAATCACACGTTTTTGAATCTGTTGAACAAACGCCGTAAAGCCATTGCCTTACCAGGTGAGAAGATGGGTATAACGAACTTATTGTCCCATCGTATTCCACTCGAACCTGGTACCAGACCAATTTATGTACCTGTGCAGAATGCCACATTCACACGTTGCTGTTGCAGAGAAATTCATCAACCAGAGTTGACGATGGTGTTATCACACCTAGCAATTCACCTTGGAATGCGCCCCTGATCTTAGTACTTAAGAAGGACTCTGGCGCCCAGTGTACTTAAGAAGGACGGTACTTGGCGCCCAGTGATTGACTTTAGGAAGGTAAATGCGAAAACGATTCCAGATCACTTCCCACTTCCTGTACTTGGTGCTCTATTACGTAATATCGGAGATGATAAAGTTTTCTCGACCCTAGACTAGTTACAAGGGTTTTGGCAAGTCTCTCTTCACGAGGACAGCCAAGAGCTCACTGCATTCTCCACTCCAACAGGTCATTTGAATTCCGTCGTATGGCCTTCGGATTAAGATCATCACCTATCACATTCTCCAGGCTCATGACCAATATCTTTAGAGGTCTCATAGGTAATACACTCATGGTGTACTTAGGTGATGTGATTGTCATGTCACAAGACGTAGATACGCACTTAAAAGACTTGACGTAGTACTTGGTAAGCTTGAAGAAATCAATTTAAAGATCAAACTGTCCAAATGTAAATTTTTCAGATCAGAAATCAAGTTTCTTGGTCACGTAGTCACCCTAGAGGGGTTATGACTGACCAAAGTAAAGTAACTTTGTGGGCTTGGCAGGTTTTATAGATCATTCAATGCTAATTTTTCTTCAATAGAGCTCCTCTAACTGAGTCTTAAGAAAGATGCTCCATTTGTTTGGACCTTCCGTCAAGAAAGAGCATTCCAAACTCTCAAAGAAAGGCTAACATCTGCCCCTATTTTGAAATTTCCGATTTTTACAGCCTTTCTACCTGACCACTGAGCTAGTTCAATAGGCATTGGTGCAGTCCTTGCACAAAGACCGGTAGCAAGTACAACACAGTTGCATTTGCTAGCGAGTCCTTACTAAAGCTGAACGTAATTATACAGTTACTGAACAAGAAGCTTTAGCTATAGTATTGTCTTTAAAGCACTTCCAGACATCATTTATCAGTACTCTGGTCATGTCTTAACAGATCATGCCCCATTGATACCCTTATTCCAGAATAAATAACCCACTGGAAGACTAGCCAGATGGTCTTTGATGATCCAAGAGTTCAACCCAACTTTTGAACATTTACCTGGCAAATCCAATGTAGTTGCTGATGCTTTATCCGTCATGTCAGTGTAGTAACTGCTGATCCTCCATTTGGTGCTGAGGATGTAAAGACAGCTCAAAGAACAGATCCCATGTGTCTGGTGTGATTCGATTCCTGCTCCAGGAAGATCTTATTCTCACTGTGAAGCCACCAGCACCCATCATTGACTTTGTCATGAACCAAGAATTACTGTATCGTACTACCGAGCGGGTACTCCTAGTAGAGGGGTATACCAGTTAGTAATTCCACCGTCACTAGTGAAAGTAGCCTTGCAGCTAGTTCACGATGTACCGGTGTGCACCACCCTGGTATGGATCGTTCTGTGAAACAAGCCAGATTGAAATACTTTTGGCCTTGTATGTCCACTGATATTACGAGTATGTTAAGAAATGTAGTGTGTGTATGAAACATAAAGGTAATGTTACTGGTCCTAATCCAATCCAAATCTTTCCTACTACTAGTGAGCCATGGGAAAGAGTTGCACTAGATCTGTTGACTAATTTCCAGTGTTCCCTCAGTGGAAACAAACATCTGTGTGTGATGGTCGATCATTTTAAGATATTGTGAGTTAGTGCCTATTGCAGATAAGACTGCCGAAACAGTAGCAAAAGCGTTCAAGGAAAGTATAATCTGCAGACATACCACTCCTAAGTCCTCATAACAGATAATGGAGGTGAATTTTGTAATGAGATTCTAGAAAACTTGGTTCTTTATATCAGATTACTAAATCAACCATTGTTCCGCACCATCCTGCCAGTAATGGGTTAGCAGAAAGAACGAATAAGAAAGTCCTTGACGTCTTGAGAGCTACCATCAATCCCAATAGTGTAACCTGGGATGAAGTCATTCCTGATGTTCAATGTGCCATAAATTCTGCTTTTAATGCTTCTATAGGTGATCCCCTCATTATGATCGACGGTGTCGATAAGCGTTTGTCTTATGAGCTGTTATATTCTAATCAAACCGACTTACAATCCTGATGATTTCGTAGCAGTTCGTATCAGTCAAGCTCAGAGTGTTTTCAGACGAATTCGTGAAACACTTCATAAGTCAACAACAAATTTACTAGGGTAACCAACACTCAAGCCAAACTGACTAAAGATCAAGTAGGTTCCAGGAGTCATGTTGTTTGATTTTAACAAAACTTCAGCAATGCCAAAACTTGACCAAAAGTTTGTCGGTCCTTATAGAGTAGTTGAACATATTAACGACAATAAGTATAAAGTTAGAGAAATTAGTACGGGTCAGTTTAAAGAATGCATTTAGATCATATAAATTAGTAATCGATGATGACGGTCCTGATAACCCTGAAAATCAGATAAACGAGAGAGAATCTGATAATTCTCCTGTTGTTGTACCCTCTACCTCTTGATCAGTCAGATCAACCTGAATGTCGTTATTCCCTACGTACACGACAAGTGTTGAGAAATCCTCAAGTATCTTTTGGGATACCAGTGTAGATCCCCCTCAATCAGAAAGTGAGTTACCTATTGTAACAGAGTTTGATCCACCCAGAGATGATAATCATAAACCCTATATCAATCTCACCCTAGCAGAGTTGGGGTTAAATGTAAATAACCTGTATAGATAAATAATGTAGTAATGTATTACAACTGTGTGTTATATTATCAACAGTATTATTCAAATTTTTTTTTTAATGTGTTCCGTTCTCTCGAATTCTGAGATTTAACAGTATAGATTTGAGCGCCCAGATCTCCTTTCTGTTTCACTACCTTGTAAATATATTTTTCAGAATCGTAGGGTAAAAGACAATTCGATCGTCGAAAAGAAAATCCTTTTTTTATCTCATCAGCTTTCTAGAAATGAGTTATTCAAATTAATTCCTTTATCATGATACGGGGACCCCCCGTTTCAAACTTCCTCCTGAAGTCTGCTCAAGTGCCATTACCAACGAGCTCCCTTAAGGAAAAATTTCCCTAGGTTAGTCTATTTCAGCCCCCCCAAAAACACTTCCAAAAAATTACAAAATTATACTTACATAATTGCCGTTTTCCCGGGGGGATTGTTAACCGGGGGGCCACTGTATATCATATAGTAATGTAGATTTTTCCCCCTCACGATAATATCCATGTGAAAAGTGTTCAACTGTTGTGTACTTTGACATTGTATAGAATCCGGGTGAGCCTGTTGCCCCTTGTTTGTATAGATGTATGCGAGACGACATACGAAACATGCCCGAGGTATGGTTCGTGCTTCTAACGGTTATTACCATAGCTGTCCACGATCTAGCTGTCCACATGATCACCATTCCCGCCCATGTGATCATTCGTTAGCCAATCTGGCCCCCTTTTTTAAGCCCGGTGCCGGGACGACTAGCAGTCATCCACCTGATAGGCAGTGGAGACGGACATGGCCTACACTGAGCCCCCCCCTACATTTTCGACTCCAATATACGCTACCATACCAAGCTCGTCTTTATTATCTTACCCAATCTATGCAAAAAAACCCCAAAACACAAGAGAGTTCGGAGGAATCACTACTTTCCCCATTCAGGCCTTTAGGTAAGATTTTGGGGGGAGTACTTCGGGGGCTTTGAACTCGCTTGGAGAAAATTGTGGCCAGGTTGTGTCCAAAATTGATTTTAAGGGTTTGAGGTGACCCAGACCCTGCCAACCCCGCCTTTTTGGGAACTCTTTTGGGGCATTGGGGAACCCCCGGGGGTTGGGTGAGTGGCAAGGATGTGGAAAGTTGGTGGACGACCCAGGGAAACCTTCATCTGCAACAGCATCAGACCACAGTTGGGGGAATTGCTTCAGAAAAGGGGGAGGAAGAGGGAGGAAGGAGGTGCCCTCTTCAGTGATTAAGGCATTATTCAAAGGGGAATGATTAAAGTTTTTGAAAAAATCACCCTAAAAGCTAAAAAGCCATATTCAACATGTTTAGTACAAACCTTTCCCACTTAGGGACATCAAAAAGCCCCAAAAGGAAACCGGACAAAAATTTTTCAAAGGGGCCCCGGGGTTTTTTTCCAAAGGCAAAAAAAAAAGATGGGGAATACCCAGGGGGGTTTGCACCCCAACTTTATGAGGGGTTTCCCCAAAAATAACTCCCCCCTCTTTTTCCCCCCCCCTATCTTCCAGAAGCCAGCATTAGTCTTCAATAAAAAATGAAAAAATTTTAATTGTTAAATTTTTTTTTTTTTTTTTTGATTTTTTGGGAGGGTGTGTAAAGGTGAAAAATTTAAAAGTGAACAAAGATAAGAGTAAGGTGATGAGGGTATCAAATGATTTAGATAAAGAAAATTGGATATCACATTGGAGAGGGGGGATGGAAGAAGTGAAGTTTTCAGATATTTGGGAGTTGACTTGTCGCGAATGGGGGTTTTGAAAGATAAGGTAACCATAGAATGGATGAAGAAAAAAAAGGGAGTTCGTTGAGGATTTGGGGGGCAAAAACGTTTTTGGAGGCAAAAAAGGAAATGTATGAAAGTATAGGGACCAACACTCAAAATGGGGTGAAAATTGGGTTGTAAATGCTGCAGTGAGGAGGTGGGGGGAGGCAGTGGAGATTCCCCTCTAAGGACAAGGGGGGTAAATAATACAGAGAATTCGGAGGTGGAAATTAGGAGGGGGTTTCTAAAAGTATTTTTCAGAGGGCTGAAAAGGGGGTTTTTGATGGTTTGGTCATTTAAAAGAATGGATCAAAGTAGAATGACTTGGGGGCATATAAAATGTAGGGGGGAAGGGGGGGGGTAGGGTGTCTCGGGTTGGTGGGAGGGGTAAAGGAGGTTTTGTCGCGAGGGGCTTGGACTTCCAGAAGCGGGGAGGTGTTAGGAGGTGGAGCGAAAATTTTGGGACCTGGCGAGCTGTTGGAGTGTGAGCAGGGTAATATTTAGTGAAGGGATTCAGGGGAAACCGGTTTTTTAGATTTGCCCCGGCTTGAGTCCTTGAAATGGGAAGTACAATGCCTGAACTTTAACGGAGGGGCGGGATAGTGACAGTTTGGGAGACTATTCTAATCTGTGTTCAAGCCTCTGCAAAGACAGTGATTTGTATGGGTGAGGTGAAAGTGTTGAATGATGATGAAAGTATTTTTTTGGGGGGGTTTTCTTTCTTTTTTGGTCACCCTGCCTCGGTTGGAGACGGCGGTTTTTTTGAAAAAAAAATTTCTGGAACAGATTAATTGTATTTACATTAGTAATTTTATGGGAAAAATTAATTGGTTTGGTCATTTGGGTGTTAGGCTGAGCTGGAATGGATTACGGCCCTGACGGGGAAGTCATATCAGCAAACTAGTATGTACAGTGGACCCGATAAGAAACCCCCAAATCATAAAAATTAAATACGTATAATATTGTTGCTTGTGGAAGTGTATTTTTGGGGTCTGAAAGACAACCCACGGGGCATTATTCCTTAAGGGAAATTTTGGTAATGGCACTTGGCAGGGTTTGGGGAAGAAGTTTTACGTTCTCGGATGTCCCCTGTATTCCTCAGTTGAGCAAAGTATTCACAGCAGGATTTAGTGATTTCCTTGACTGACGATAACATACTCTAAATGAATTATTTGGGAGCATGATTAGGAGCTTGAAATTTTAATCTGATTTTACAAAGGGATGGTAAATGTGTTTTCCTACTTTGGGTTATTTTTGCCTGGGTAAAAATTGGCTATATTAAAATGGGGCAAAACCTGGTTAAAATTGGTTCCCCTTGTAAGTGTTATCTATGAGTAAACAGGGATACCCCTTGCCAATTTACAGTGCTAAATGCCCCCCACAGATTTAGCTCTGAAAAATAAACATTTTATTGCAATTGTTTTTGTTTTTTAATTTTTGTGTCACTTGTGCATGATGACAAAGGGCGTTCTTCTTGTGACTTTTCTCTTATTATAGAGGGTATATAAGACAAGACTAATTCACTAACCTGTATTAAAGCCAGGTTTTTCTTAAGTATCAGATTTTCCCACGGAACCTTAACACTTAATAAAGGGTTTTTCTAATGTTTGCACATCCCCCACATGGGTTTTTTTGATTTTTAAAAAACCCTTTTATTATATTAATTTTGTTTAAAATTTAAATTTATTTTGCCATATTTCAGTTACATCAGGTTGTGCATCCAACCCAATGCTAACCTTGGAGTCTTGTTGATAATTTTTTTTGAGTTTATGGCAGACACTTAAACTCTTGCTGGTAAATTAAGGTGGTGGTGCTTATATTCAAAGGATGAGGTCAGTAGCTAATGTTGTGTTGGTGCTAAGATTAATTTACTACACGACTGGTTTAACTCATGTGATTGTTAAGGATTATAATGTCGTGGTCCCTCTTTTTCGGCATCCCCAAACTCGAACATTTATGTAAGTGTATTTTCGTAAGTGCGGGCAAGTGTTTTTTTGGGGGTCTAAAATGATAACCTCTGACTTATTTCTTAAGGAAGAAATTTCGTTCGGTAATGGCACTTGAGCAGCATTCTGAAGAATTTTGGAAACCGGGGGACCACTGTATATGCTGAAATATTGGGGGGGCATGATTCCTGTTTATTATTATTGTTTTTATTATTATTGTGTGTGTGTGTGTGTGTATGTATATCTATTTTATTTATTTTAGACTGATAAATTTTACGGGTCAAGGCTTTTTCCTACCTCGGCTCATTTCAAAGCCCAGCCCCATCTACAATGTCGTACTGCCACCCTGTGATGCCACCCACAACAGTCCAAGTCCTCAACTAGGGGGGTTGAATCACAGACCCCGAGTATTTGAGCAGAGAGAGTTTCACTGGGAGAAATAAATGGGATTGGGGGCAGGGGTTTCCAATAGAGTGGGGCTAAGGAAGGAGAAAATAATGTTGGGGGTCAGTTATGGCCGAAAAAGGGAATATAAACGAATAAATTCAACTATTATCCGAGTAAAATAAAAATTGGATGCAAAAGTGGGTTTATGCACCTGGGAGAGAGAGATAGATGGGGAAAAAGAGAGAGAGAGAGAAAAAAATATATATATTTTTCTCAACCGTGGCCTCTCCACCCAAAGGGAGGCTGACCCAAAATAAAGAAAAACCCAAAAAAAGAAAAACTTTCATCATTTTCAACATTTCACCATCACTCACACATAATCACTGTCTTTTAGAGGCGCCCAGATACGGAAACAGAAGTCCCCCCAAACTCCCAATATCCCAAACCCCTCTTTAACCCTTAAAGGTCCAAAAGTATTATACGTTAGTACTGCTCCCCCAAACATATATATACGTTTTTTTTTTCTCCTCCAAATTTGGCCCATTGGCCTGAGATGCCCGGTCACATAGAATGGGGCTTTAAAACTCGGGTGTGCCATATTAAAAAATCTGGGACCCCTTAGTAGGGGGCACCAGTTAATGGCGCCATAGAGCAAAAAACTGGGCAAACACCAAGGTTATGATAACATGTCATATTAACCTCCTCTTTAAGTGGAAAGTGATGTCCCCGGGAGGCCAGATGGCTGCCTGCCTGCCTGTCCACCTGGCTGGCAAGCAGCTGGTTGGCCATTTTGGGTGGTCAGCTGGGTTCCTTTATTGGTGTCTATCTCTGACTTTTCCATCTGTCTCTGTTTCTATCTCACAGGAACACATACGTAAATACAATTATACATAGTGTAAATAACCTAGGATAACTAAAAAAAAAAAACAAAATGATATAATGGGTTGTGATCTGTGTAATACCAGTTGGTTTATGAGCTACTATCTGAGGCACAGACAACAGACACACAACACACAGACAGACACACACAGACACACAGACACACAGACAGACACACAGACAGACACACAGACAGACACACAGACAGACACACAGACAGAAAACAGACAGACACACAGACAGACACACAGACAGACACACAGACAGACACAGACAGACACACAGACAGACACACAGACAGACACACAGACAGACACACAGACACACAGACAGACACACAGACAGACACACAGACAGACACACAGACAGACACAGACAGACACAAAAAGACACACAGACAGACAGACACACAGACAGACACACCGAAAGACAGACAGACAGAAAACATACGAAAGACAGACACACATACAGAAAGAAAACACACAGAGACTGAAAGAAAACAGACACACAGACAGAAAGACAGACAGACAGATACAGACAGACAGACAGGCAAAAAAAAAAGGGGAAGCAGTATAATCTCATCAAATGTCATCACTGTAATTACTAGACTGATAAGAGATAAGACTACCCTCACTCCCCCACAAATGTCACCAGTCATCATTAGTGGAGATCAGATGAGATAAGGCACAAAAATCTTACATAATGCTTCAGGGGAACTTTATTATTATTATTATTATTATTATTATTCACTATTATTCATATTATTATTATTATTTTTATGCACTATCATTATTATTATTTGAGTACAATTTCAGTAAATATTAGTGTCAGAACAAAGATTGGCTATGAAATCACAAGAACTACTATAACTTGTAATTATCAGAACATAAAAATTATATAAAATAATAAAAAAAAAAGAAAAAAAGAAAATATATCGGCAACAATTCTGAAAGCGGCAGGACTCCTGTTGCTGTCAGGTGAGCATCCAGAGCCAACTTCTCTGCCTCATATCTCGGAAAGTACTGACCCCAAATTTTTTTTTTTATCCAATACATTTAAAAAATGTGCTTTTTATTTCTATAAAAAAAAATTTTTTATTTTTTCAAAATATTGGGGCAGTAGCAGTACTAATATATACGTTTGGACCGTTTAAGGGTTGGAAATTGTATTTCCCCATTTGGGACCGAGTCTGGCTAACTGGTTTCCGAATCCCTTCACAAAATATTACCCTACTCACACTCCAACAGCTCGTCAGGTCCCAATTCACTTATCTAACACCGCATGCATGTTTGCTGGAAGCCCAACCCAAACCCCCCACAAAACCTCCTTTCCCATCCAACCTCTAGGGTTGGATCTACCCCCCCCCCCATCCCCCATGAGCTAAAAGGCCCCTCCCCTGTTTAGCGTTCTACTGAATATTTTAAAAAGAGGAGGTTAGGACACATCTTTTTTGTTTGCTATTATAAGTACTATGTAAGGAGTGTTAGCGTAGTGTTGGGGGGTCTGGCCTCTCCAGCCCAACCAGTGTTGGGTAGTGCTTGCAAGGATGACCCTTACCCCGACTTCCTTCCCCTACAGATTTATACGCTCTCCAAGTCATTCTATTTTGTTCCATTCTTTTTAAATGACCAAACCACCTCAAAACCCCCCCTTCAGCCCTCTGACTAATATTTTTAACTCCACACCTCCTAATTTCCTCACTTGATCTCTGCATAATATTTACACCACACATTGCCCTTAGACAGGACATCTCCAGCTGCCTCCTCACTGCAGCATTTTTCTAAGCTTCACACCCATATAAGGGTGTTGGTACCACTGTCTTTCGACATTCCCTTCTTTTCCTCCATGGATAACGTTTTTGTCTCCACAGATACCTCAACGCACCACTCACCTTTTTCCTTCATCAGTTCTATGGTTAACCTGTCCCATAAACCCATCCGCTGGCAATTCAACTCACAAATACATATCTGAAAACATTCACTTTTTCCATACTTCCTCTCTCTTTTTTTAAATCATTTGATACCTCATCACCTTACTCTTATCTATGTTAACTTTCAACTTTCTTCCTTTTCACACCCTCCCAAACTCATCCACAAACTTTTGCAACTTTTCTTTAGAATCTCCCAAAAACACAGCATCATCAGCAAAAAGTAACGTGTCAACTCCCATTTTTTTTTTTTCCCATAATTTAATTCCACCACTCTCCCCAACACTCTAGCATTTACTTTTTTAAAACCCCTCTATAAATATATTAACTCTTTCAGGGGCCAAGGCCCCCCTCCGAAACTTGTTCTCAGGGTCCAAGAATTTAAAAAAAAAAAAAATTTTTACGAAATGATAGAGAATCTTTTTCCATCATAAGCCACAAAAAATTTTGAAATTTATCGAAAACTAACGGAATTATGCTTTCGCAAATTACGGTATCTATGATGTTTACGCATCTGCGTTTTGCCCACTTTGAGCCCTATTTTAAATTCCCAAAGTTTCAGTTTTCTAAAGTTATAGCTATTTCGCTAGAACTCTATTTCTTCTATCGATTGAGTACAAGAAACCGCCATTTACCAATTTCAACTCCCAAAGAGTGGTAAAAAAATGGCAATTTGGCCAATTTCACACAAATTTCAAACACCAATTTCAAAATAGGGCGAGAATAAACAAGGCAGACATTCCGGGCACAAAAATAACATCTTCTCTATTCATTAGTCACGTCCAGGCCCCCTTTTACATTACTTTTTTTCGATTTTGAATTTTTATTCTCAAAAAAATAGAAGATTTACTGTTATGTATACAACTGCATCATTAAAAAAATTATAAAAATAAATCAGTGCACTTGTGCAAGAATATTAGACTCGCCAGTTGATGTGTATTGGACGCACCAAAACCCCAACATTTTCGCTACTTTGCGCTCTGTTTCAAGGTACTTATCGTGAAACCAGTAAAAATTATTCTATTCTGTAATATATCATCTATTCTAAAAATGAGACTAAGAAAACGAGAATACAAGCATAAATACCATGCAAAAATAGACTGCAAAGTCGCTGTTTTAAACCAAAAAAACGGTCAGTTTTTTTTTTTTCCTCATTATGCACTGTGTGGTGCGGGAAATTTTTTATACTCGCACACTGACCACACAGACCCATTCTATCACATCTAGGCCTATCAGCCTGTTTCTTCTTGATTTGAGGGCGCTAGAATTTAGGCATACTAGTACGTCCAAACCCCAATGCGTAAGCCGTACTATAGGCCCAAAAACCCCTGAAAGGGTTAAACAACCATGGTGACATTAAAATCCCTGTCTAAGACCTACTTTACCGGAAATAATCTACCTCCTACACACCCTAACCTGATCCTGATTATCCTAAAAAAAACTTTTACAGCATTTTGCAACTTACTACCTATTCCATACACTTGAAACATCTGCCACATTGCTTTCCTATCCACTCTATCATTTTCCCTTTTCTAAATCCATAAATGCAATGAAAATTCCCCCTACCTTTATCTAAATACTGTTCACATATATGCTTCAATGTAAACACTTGATCTACACACCCCTCCACTCTAAAGCCTCCTTGCTCATCTGCAATCCTACTTCAACTTACCTCTAATTTTTTCAATAGAACCCTACCTTACACTTTACCTGGTATTCAGAAAACTTATTCCCCCAAATTTTACAATCTCTCTTGCCCCCTTCCCTTTATACCATAAAGGAACTAAACAGCCCCTGCCAATCCCTAGGTACCTTCCCTTTTTAATACATTTATTAAACAAAACTCCAACCACTCCAACACTATACCCCCCTCTGCTTTTAACATTTCTGTCGTGACCCCGTCAGTTTCAGCTGCTTTACCCCCTTTCATTCTAGTAATGCCTGTGCCCCCCCCCCCACACTCACATCCTGCTCTTCATTCCTAACAGATGTTATACCCCCTGGCCAGTGCATGAAATTACTGCCTCCCTTTCTTCATCAACATTTAAAAGTTCCTCAAAATATTCCTGCCATCACAATTCCAGCCCCCATCTACTAACTACCCTACTTTTTTTTAAACCCCTTTGACTGTCACTATCCCAAATCTTAAAGTGCTCTCTGTGTCACACAATTTTAAAAAAAAAAAAATTTTTTTTCTTATGAAATGATTTGAAATGGCGATATTTACGCATTGCGATTTTGCCCACATTGTACTCTATTTTTGCCCAAATTTCCATTCTTCCAGTTGACCAAACTCAACTATTTCTTTAGAACTCAGTTTGCTCTGTCGATTGAGTACAGTGGACCCCCAAAATCGAACATTCTTCATTCCAAATGTTCAAGTGCTGTTCCCAAACGAATTTATTCCCATAAGGAATGATGTAAATTAAATTAGTCCGTTTGACCCCAAAAATACACCTATAAAAACACTTACAATAATAAACTTAAATAAAAGGGCGAGTTAGGAGTGTTCGACTTAAATAAAAAGGGGGGAAATTTGGAGTGTTCGATTTCCGAGGGGCCACTGTAAATATACCGGGGTTTAAGTTTTAAACCGTCAAAAGGGCATATCCCCTTTAAAAACAATGTTAACCGAATCAATTTTCCCCATAAGAAATAATGGAAATAAAATTAATCCGTCCAAGACTTTCAAAAGTAGTAAAATAAAAATTTTTTTAACTTTTTGACATTAAATAATATACAATTTAATGAACAATAAATAAATACACATGCAAATATAGTACAATAACATGTCACTTACATTTATTGAAGAGTTGTTGATGTGTGGGGGCGGGAGGGAGGGGAAAGGATGAAGTATAGTATGCAGTGTTTGAAAGGGAACCCCCTTTCCCTTAACACTGCAGGTGGCAAAAATTTTTTTCTGGGGTTACTGGCCTTTTTCTTTTAAGTCACACTCCCTGCATGAATGGGACACTTCCTGCATGCCTCTACATTCCTGCATGCCTGCTCACTCCCTGCATGCCTGCTACACTCCTTGCATGCCTGCTACACTCCTTTCATGCCTGCTACACTCACTGCAGTCCTGCTACACCCCTGCGCCTGCTACACTCCCTGCATGCCTACTACACTCCCTGCATGCCTGCTACACTCCCTGCATAAATTCTACACTCCTGCATGCCTGCTAACCCCTGCATGCCTGCTACACTCATGCCTGCTACACTCCCTGCATGCCTGCTACACTCCCTGCATGCCTGCTTCCCCCCGCATGCCTGCTACACTCCCCGCATGCCTGCTACACTCCCCATGCCTGCTCCCCCCTGCATGCCTGCTACACCCCTGCATGCCTGCTACACTCCCTGCATGCCTGCTACACTCCCCTGCATGCCTGCTACACTCCTGCGCCTGCTACACTCCCTGCATGCCTGTTCACTCCCCGCATAAATGCTAAATTCCTGCATTTCTACACTCCCTGCATGCCTGCTACACTCCTGCATGAATCCACTCCCTGCATGAATGCTACACTCTTTATCACAGGGCTGGCACTAGGGCCCCTTTGGGGCCCCTGGTAGCTTATTTAGGTTTTAAGCACTAAAACATGGAATAATGACAATATACTGGTATGAATGCGGGGGGTGGGTGGGTTGTGCCCGCTTGAAACAATAGCACTGCGCTCCGGGTGCGCGCTCAGCTGGGGGCCACGCGGACACGTCTGGTACGAATGTGTTCCGGCAAACATCAAACCACAATCATTTTTTTTCGTCATAAATATCGTTAACCGAAAATACGTTAACTGACAGCATCGTTAACCGAGGTATGACTGTACAAGAAACTGCCCTTTTTAGATTTCAACTACCCAAAAAGGGGCAAAATTGGAATTTGGCCAATTTCATGAAATTTTAAAAAAAAGCCCCTTTTTCAAAATAGGGTCTAGAATGAACAATGCAGACATTCCTGCCACAAAAAACATTTTCTCTGTTCATCAGTCACGCTCCAGGCTCCCTTATATTACCTTGCTTTCTATTTTAATTTTTTTTTAACAAAAAATAGAAGATTTACTGTTATACAGATTACTGCATTATTGTAATAATTTTTAAATAATGTCAACCCATTTGTGACTGCGTATTAGAATGGCTATTGGACACTTATTGGACACTTATTGTTTAATTGAAAAAATCAAACATTTCGGCTAATTTGAGCTCAATTTGGGTTTTTTTTCTTGTGAAACCAATCAAAATCATCTCTATTTTTGAATATGTCTTCCATTCTATCAAAGAGACCAAGAAAAAAAAAAACAACCATAAATACACAAAAACGTCTTTAAACCCGAAAAGTTACGTTCCTGAAAAAGTCGTGTTAGATAATTTTGTCTTAAATAATTAACAGAACTTATGGGAAAAATAGGGTTTCGTGTTTGAGAGTCCCCAAAAAAACCCAAAAAAAATTTTTTTTACCAACATATCTTGCAAAAATTGAAGGCAATATTTAAATTTTGTTCATTGTCATGATCTATTACTGCTTAAGACTACAAATGCAATAGAAATAATAGTATTTTTACCTTAAATTGTGGGTAAATGTTTTGGTGGAGGAAGGGGATATGGATGGGTGGCCCACTGAGCTGAGGTGGATATGTAATTGTAGTGCATTTTTCTCACCTATTTTCCACCTATTTGTGGTTGCAGGGGGGGACATGCCCGGCCCCGCCTCTTCACTGATTGCTACTAGGTCCCCCCTCCCTGCTCCATAGGGGTTTTTCAAACCTAGTCTTAAAACTATGTATGGTTCCTGCCCCACTATGTCGCTTTTAACTATTCCATGATCTATTACTGTTAAGACTAAAATGCAATAGAAATAAAATATTTCTTACCTTAAATTTGGGTAATGATGTTTTGGATGGTAGTGAAGAGTGGATATGGATGGTGTGGCCCTACTGGGGAGGTGGATAGAAAATTCTTAACTGAAGTAGATTTGAACTGAGTGTCTAACTTTAAGTCAGTCAAGCCATTCAGTAAGTCAGCGCCATTCAGTAAGTCAGTCAAGTCATTCAGTAAGTCAGTCGTATTCAGTAAGTCAGTCAAGTATTCCCCTAGGTCAAAGGGGATTCAGTAGGTCATAAGTCATTCAGTAAGTCAGTCAAGCTTCGAAGTCAGTCGCTTCCCGTAAGTCAGTCAAGTCATTCAGTAAGTCAGTCAAGTATTCAGTAAGTCAGTCAAGCTTCAGTAAGTCAGTCAAATCATTCAGTAAGTCAGTCAAGTCATTCAGTAAGTCAGCAATATTCAGTAAGTCAGTCGTCATTCAGTAAGTCAAAGTATTCAGTAAACGTCAAGTCATTCAGTAAGTCAGTCAAGTCATTCCCCTAAGTCAGTCAAGTCATTCAGTAAAGTCAAGCATTCAGTAAGCGTCCCCAATATTCCCCTAAGTCAGTCAAGTCATTCAGTAACGGCTTCAGTAAGTCAGTCAAGCTTCAGTAAGTCAGTCAAGTCATTCCCCTGTCGTCAAGTCATTCAGTAAGTCAGTCCCCAAGTCATTCAGTAAGTCAGTCAAGTCATTCAGTAAGTCAGTCAAGTCATTCAGTAATCAGTCAAGCCTCCCCTCAGTCAGCAAGTCATCAGTCAGCAGTCATTCGTCAGTCAACCGTCAGTCAAGTCAGTCAGTCACACAAACTTTGTTTACATCTTTTTTTGGCAAAAAAAACTTCATTCGGCCCGGGTTTTCTTTCCTAAATCTTTTTTTCTTCGTTTAAATTTAAGATCAAAACAAATTCACCATTTTATTCTTCAAAACACAGCTGGTTTAGCC
>WNWK01035391.1:0-19795 GCA_009830355.1 Cherax destructor | reverse complement strand
CCACCCCCCGCCCCCCATCTGACCCACCACCCCCCCCACCACTCTGACCACCCCCTGACCCACCCTCCACCCTACCCCCGCCACCACTTCCCCTTCTCTGCCCAAACCCCCCCCCCAAACCCAAATACCACTCCCCCCCCCTTTCCACCATCCCCCTTTCCCCCTCCTCCAACCCCCCCCCCCCTTTGCCCCACCACTCCGCCCCCCACTCTGACCCCCCACCCCGTCCACCACCTGACCGTTTTCTGCCCCACCCCCCCCGGCCACCTCCCCCACCATCAAACCCCCCTTTACCATCTGACCCCCCATCGGGCCCCTCGCCCCCACTCTGCCCCACCCCCCGCCCACCACTCCCCCCAAAACCCCCGGCCCACCATCCACCCACCCTCCTTTTTAACCCCCCCTGACCACCCTACCACCACCCGGCCCACCCCCCAAAAACCCCCCCCACCACTCCTGCCCCCCCTCTGACCCACCACCCCCTCGACCCCCACTCACCCCCTTCTAATCCACCACTCCGCCCACCACTCACAACCACCCTCTGACCCCCCCAAAAAAGCCTGCTCCTGACCCACCACCCGCCCACCTCTGACCCCCTCCCCAACCCCACCATTCCACCCACCACTCGGCCCACCATTTCCAAACCCCCCGAACCCCCTAAACTTCCCAAATTTTCACCACCACCTGCCCAAACACTCACCCCCCCCTTCTAAACCCCTCCCCCAAACCATCCGATACCATCTAAACCCAAAATTCTGACCCAAACCCCCAACCCCACCATCACCCCCCCCCCACCGTTTAAAAAAGCCACCATCTTCCCCCCCCCGGGCCCCCCCCCCCCCCCGACCACCACTCTGACCCCCTGGGCCCCCCCCTAACCCCTCCCCACCCTGAACCACCCCTGACCACCACCCCCCCCCCACCATACAAGCCCACCCCCCCCCCCCCCACCACCCCCCCATTCCACCCTTTCCCCCCAATCCCCCCCAAAATTTCCCCCCAATTTTTTTAAAACCATCCCCCCCCAACCCCCCCATTGCCCTCTGCCCCCCCCCCCAAAACCCAACTTCCACCACCCCCACCATCCCAAATTTTTAAATCCCCCAATTCCCACCACCCCCACCCCCACCATCTGACCCCCGGGTTCCAATTTTAAAATCGGGAAAAAAAAACCCCCATCTAAACCACCATTACCACTCTGACCCCCCCCCCCCCCCAACCCCCCCTGACCCCCCCCTGACCACCCTCCTGCCCCCCCCTTCCCCCTGACCCACCCTCTACCCCCCCCCCCCCCTTTTCTGCCACCCCACCCCCCTCCCCCAAATCAAATAAACCCTCTGACCCCCCCCCCCCTGCCACCATCCCCCCCACCATTGACCCAATCTGCCCCCCTCCACCATCGCCACCATCCCCCCCATCTGAACCTCCTGACCAATAAAAATAAAAATCAAAATTCCCCCCCCGCCTTTTAAACCCCCGCCCCCCTTTTTCCCCAAATTACCCCATTACCACCAGCCCCTTTTCCCCCCACCTTTTCTGCCCCACCCTCCCCCCCCAAATCTGGAATCGCCACCCTCTGCCCCCCAAATTTCCCCCCCTCTCTGCCCCCACCATCTGACCATCCCCCCACTCTGACCCACCACTCCTGACCCACCACTCCTGACCACCACTCCATGACCCACCCTCTCAATCCACCCCTCTGACCACCCACTCCACAACCACTCCTGACCCACCACTCCTGACCCACCACTCTCAATCCACCACTCTGCACCCTGATTCTGACCCACCACTCCTGACCACCACTCACACCACCTCTCAGCCCACCACTCCACCCACCATCGCCCACCACTCCACCCACCATCACTGCTCACCACTCCATGACCCACCTCTCAATCCACTCTCCTGGACCCGACTCTCAGTCCACTGCTCTGACCCACCCTCCTGACCCACCACTCCTGACCACCACTCCCACCACCATCTCAGATCCACCACTCTGACCCACCACTCTGACCACCACTCCTGACCCACCACTCACAACCCACCATCATCCACCACTCCTGACCACTATTCTACACCACCACTCTGCCACCATCCACTCATCCCACCACTCAAGCCCACCCCTGACCCACCACTCCTGACCCACCACTACCACCACTCACCACTCTGACCATCACTCCACCCACCACCTACCCACCACTCTCCAACTCACCACTCACAACCACCACTCACAGCCCACCACTTCAACCACCACTCTGACCCACCACTCACAACCCACCGGCCCATCAGAGGACTTAAAATGTTCCCTTTTACGTTTTTTCTTGATTTTTTCACCTTCCAGCAGCGACCACCTTCATTACACCTTGTTTATATTCAAGTAAAAACCACCAGGTGGTCCAGCCAGGTGCTAGCGGCGGTCCAGCTAGGTGGTAGCGGCGGTCCAGCTAGGTGGTAGCGGTGGTCCAGCCAGGTGGTGTCGGTGGTCCACCCAGGTGGTGTCGGTGGTCCACCCAGGTGGTGTCGGTTGTCCACCCAGGTGGTGTCGGTGGTCCAGCTAGGTGGTAGCTGTGGTCCACCCAGGTGGTGTCGGTGGTCCACCCATGTGGTGTCGGTGGTCCAGCCAGGTGGTAGCTGTGGTCCAGCAAGGTGGTAGCTGTGGTCCAGTCAGGTGGTAGCTGTGGTCCAGCCAGGTGGTAGCTGTGGTCCAGCCAGGTGGTAGCTGTGGTCCAGCTAGGTGGTAGCTGTGGTCCAGCCAGGTGGTAGCTGTGGTCCAGCTAGGTGGTAGCTGTGGTCCAGCCAGGTGGTAGCGGTGGTCCAGCCAGGTGGTAGCGGCTGTCCAGCCAGGTGGTGGCGATCCAACCAGCCTGAAACCTGAATAATGAACGAAAGACAGAGAAATGTGGATGGAGTGTAACTTTGTTCGCTCGTTAATTATTCCAACACAATAAAACTTTATTATTATTTTCCCCTGACAACATTTGTATGTTAGTTGTGATATGTATGTACGTGTATGTCCGTGTTTGTACGTGTATGTACGTGTATGTAAATGTATGTACGTGTATGAATATGTGTGAATATTCATGTAATGTGTGCGTGTGCGTTAATATACATATTTGCTTGTATGTGTATGCATATATGTACGTATATGAAAATGCATTATGTATGTGTTTGCATGTGTGTATATCTGTGCATGTGTGGCAGTGCAGGTCGAGGTGTTAACTTACTCTGGAGAGGAAACCTAAGACGTTTCGGTCCATCCTGGATCATTATCAAGGTCACAACTAAGACCTGATACTGGTCCGGGAAGGACCGAAACGCTGTCTCCAGTTTCCTCTGCAAACTGCGGGTTATTTATGAAGTGCCTGCGGCCACAGTACCCTAGCTTAATGCTCGTGGTATCCACGAACATTAACTTACTCCAGTCTTCTGTTTTCATTTTATGTACTTGGGAAGATCTGAATATTTTTGACAGTCACTAGTCCACTTATCACCTCTCTCACTTTTCCATGACTATTCTCATGTTCCGTGGTGTTGCGTTCGTCGGAGGTGGGAACATTTCTCCTGACGCTGGTATTCGTCCTATGGTGACCAGACGCTGGTATTCGTCCTATGGTGACCAGACGCTGGTATTCGTCCTATGGTGACCCGCTGAGTGGAGTCTCTGGTCATGAGACCGAGGTCTTCCACACAATTACCTCTCCACTCACACAAAAATATATATCACGTCGTTTCCTTATGTAGAGTGTTCTTGAATAATAAAGATGGCTGGTGATGATTATTATGAAGGGTAATGAACAGTTGGTCAATGTATGAAAGAAACAGACTAAGAAAACAATAAATGAATTTTTTGTGTGGAATTCGACCTCAATGTGAGCTCGTTTTTATTCTGTTGAGCTTTCCCTCAGACAAGTGAATGTGTGGGCATAAAAATACCAGTGAATAGTCGATTCAATATTCATTTAGGTTCTGTTTGCCAAGCCATTCATCAGCGTCATCTGCCGAACTTTTTGCCATAGACCGAACTATACATTTGAACTACTTAAGAAAAGTAGTTTCGTTAATTTATCCGATTCCATGTCTGCGCTGACAACTATACTGGTGTTACTGACACGAGTTACTGGACAATGTCATTAATAAACAAAACTCATATGTCATATCCATTACCTTGATTTGTGTATCTGGTCTTCGTAACATCTTCGGCAATGACCAGGTTGATACGCTCGCTAAGTCGACCTCGGGGAATTCTTGAGGTACCTGAGAGCGGGGGCCACCACTTTCTTTGGTAAAGAAATCAATGCACCTTTTTCTGGCAAAGTCACTGGACCGGCAGTGTACTCGCTGTGAGGAGGTTGTGCTGACCCGCCTCCGTTTCAAAACAACCTACCCAATCTACTGTTAACCTTTCACGTCGACCGACAGATTCCGCCTATGTGTGAGAATGATGTACATAGGTCCTTAATTGATTATGCTGCTCTCATGTTGATATTAGCAAGAGAAAGTTCTCTCCGACCCTTGGAGTTAATGCAAAATGAAGCTCTCAGAATTATTCTTGGCTGTCCCAAATCTACAAAGGTTCTTAATATGAGGAAGGAGCTTGGTATTTCTAGTATCAGTGATAGGATTATTGAGATTAACAGTGTACTCGGTATTAGAATGTTAAGAAATGGACCAGACACTGTCACTATGAATCTTACTAAATGTCTAGAAGTAAATACACACAGATCTAAATGGGTTTTGAAAACATGCAATTATATTAAGTTTTATAACCTTCATGAACTGTATCACTGTAGACAACAAGAGCATTTCACCCCTCCATGGAAGAAGTGTTCATTTAATATCACATACCTGCAAGCCCCTCCTAAGAAGCTCATTGCTAGTAATCCCTTCCTTAAATCCCTTGTTAAAGCAATTGCTCAAGAAGAAATTTCTCGCCTAGCTGGTAGTAATAAGTTATCACAAGTTATATACACTGATGGATCTAAACAGGAGTCTTCTGGCAGGGCTGCATCTGCTCTGGTTGCCACCTCCCTAGTTAAGAACAATAATAAATCTGTTGAACTAGGCATAAGAATTAACAACTGGGCGTCTACACTGCAAATTGAATTGTTTGCAATCCTAATGGTGCTAAAGCTAACTTATGACACTGAGCATCAGAAATTAGGAATAATATTAGGAGAGAAGTAAGCATTAGGAATAATATTAGGAGAGAAGTAAACAATGAAAATGAATGTTATATGAATGTCATTAAAAGCCTGAGTAGATCTATAACCACTATGATAATATGAACGTAGATAAGTATGTTTATGGAGCAACTTGCAATGTGAAGAGACTGACTGATGTTGTAGTGGCCAGGCTTAGGCTTGGTTACAGGTACTTTTGGCAGTTTGGGAGATACACAGATGATGATCAAACCAAATGCAAATTATATGGTCAGGCATATGGTCACTCTCTTGAACACTATGTGCTTAATTGTCCACTTACTGAGGAATATAAAGATAGTATAATAACCTATGTGACATGTCAAAATATCTTATTAATGAAAATAAGATACCAAATATACTAAGCAAATTTTCTAAATTTGCTTGTAACAGATAAGTGAACTGTAGATGTAAATCACAAAAGGCCTAGTTCCTAGGCCTTTTGTGTATCTATATGCTCTTGCGCTACCGTCCACTGGATGAATATGAGGTGAACAATAAACTAGCCACTTCGGTGGCAAAATCTAAAAATCTAAATCTCCTCTATGTCCCTGCAGCAGCAGCCTCACCATCCCTCATCTCCTTACCTCATGTCCCTCTACCACCTTCCTCGTCGCCTTTTACTCCGGCTCTGTGAATGGAACCTCTCATAGAAGACATTTTCATCCATGATAATCACTCAAACATCGTCGATTTTTTCATTCACTTCAAAGCGATAAACTTAATTGAGGTGATACAGTTTATGAATCTCATAATGATTTATATTCTTTTGAAAGTAGGAAAGATTCTTCCCTACTTGATGATTCGTGGTGGCTTCCAGCACCACTTCTCGTTCCACTTGAGACACCTCACATGTTTCCACCTTAAACTTATGCAACCTGTACTGACCAAGAATTTTTTTTTTTTTACAAGAAGCTAACATAAGCTTACGCCAGGCACAATACTCTAACACTCCCACAACACCCACACAGGTGATTCACACTCCCAC
The DNA here is from genome assembly GCA_009830355.1 of Cherax destructor. NCBI lineage: Eukaryota > Metazoa > Arthropoda > Malacostraca > Decapoda > Parastacidae > Cherax > Cherax destructor. The sequence goes on along the minus strand of WNWK01035391.1, from coordinate 13,612 downwards.
AACACCCACACAGGTGATTCACACTCCCACAACACCCACACAGGTGATTCACACTTCCACACTACACTGACACACGTTTCTTAACAGTCAGGTAGACATTGGTATACTTTTTACTTGTCCCTTCCTAGCTACCAGGCGACAATGTGTCAGAACAGAAAGGGAGTCCCTCTCTCTTGGTCGCAAGGCGCCGGACCACTAAATATAGAATATTATTTAACGTGTTTCATTAATATATATATATATATATATATATATATATATATATATATATATATATATATATATATATATATATATATATATAAGTTCCCTAGTAAACACGTGGGTTTATTGAGCAATTTGTAGGTTTTCCTTAGTCAATATGTAGGTTTAAGTATACTTTACATGTCATTGACACTGGTCAATGACACTACATTTTCTGTCTTCCATATCTCAGGTAGTTGCCCTGTTTCCATAGTGTTGAAGATTGTTGTTAGTGGTGTACACGGTGCCTCTGATCCCACTTTCAGGACCCATATGTGTGTGTGTGTGTGTGTATTCACCTATTTGTGGTTGCAGGGGTCGGTTCACAGCTCTTGGCCCCTTATGCGCGCGCACGTGTGTATGTGTGTGTGAGTGTGCATGTCCGTGTGTGTGTACTCACCTGTTTGTGGTTGCATGGGTCGAGTCACAGCTCCTGGCCCCTTTTGCGTGTGTGTGTGTGTGCGTGTGTACTCACCTATTTGTATTCACCTATTTGTGGTTGCAGGGGTCGATTCATAGCTCCTGGCCCCGCCTCTTCACTGAGTGGTAATAGGTCCTCTCTTTCCCAGCTCCATGAGCTTTATCAAACCTCGTCTTAAAACTATGTATGGTTCCTGCCTCCACTACGTCGCTTTCTAGGCTATTCCACTTCCTGACAACTCTATGACTGAAGAAATACTTCCTAACATCCCTTTGACTCATAGGAGTCTTCAACTTCCAACTGTGACCCCTTGTTTCTGTGTACCCTCTCTGGAACATCTTGTCTCTGTCCACCTTATCTATTCCTTGCAGTATTTTATATGTCGTTATCATGTCTTCCCTAACCCTCCTGTCCTCTAGTGTCGTCAGGCCGATTTTCCTTAACCTTTCTTCGTAGGACAATCCCCTTAGCTCTGGGACTAGTCTTGTTGCAAACCTTTGCACTTTCTCTAATTTCTTGACGTGCTTGACCATGTGTGGGTTCCAAACTGGTGCTGCATACTCCAGTATGGGCCTGACGTATATGGTGTACAGAGTCTTGAAAGATTCCTTAGTGAGGTATTGGAACGATATTCTTAGGTTTGCCAGCCGCCCGTATGCTGCAGCAGTTATCTGATTGATGTTAGTTACCATTTTGTTCTAGGCACATGTCGATTAGACACTAGGACTGTTGTATGTATGTATGTGTGTGTGTGTGTGTGTGTGTGTAACGAAACACTTCGAAATGTTTCGGCCCCGACGGGAATTGAACCCGGGCCCTCCGTGCGTGAAGCAAGAGCGCTAGCCACTATGCCATCGGGGCGTGTGCCTCAGGAGATGTGCGTGGTATTATACTCACCCCAAGATCTTTTTCCTTGAGTGAGGTTTGCAGTCTTTGGCCACCTAGACTATACTCTGTCTGCGGTCTTCTTTGCCCTTCCCCGATCTTCATAACTTTACATTTGGCAGGGTTAAATTCAAGGAGCCAGTTACTGGACCAGGCTTGTAGCCTGTCCAGGTCTCTTTGTAGTCCTGCCTGATCCTCGACTGATTTAATTCTTCTCATTAACTTCACATCATCTGCAAACCGTGACACTTCTGAGTCTATCCATTCCGTTATGTCATTCACATATACCAAAAACAGTACAGGTCCTAGGACTGACCCTTGTGGAACCCCACTCGTCACAGGTGCCCACTCTGACACCTCGTCACGTACCATGACTCGTTGTTGCCTTCCTGTCAGATATTCTCTGATCCATTGCAGTGCCTTTCCTGTTACGTGTGCCTGATCCTCTAGCTTTTGCATTAACCTCTTGTGAGGAACTGTGTCGAACGCCTTCTTGCAGTCCAAGAAAATGCAGTCTATCCACCCCTCTCTCTCGTGTCTTACTTCTGTTACCTTGTCATAAAACACCAGTAGGTTTGTGACACAGGATTTTCCTTCCCTGACACCGTGCTGGTTGTCGTTTATAAGCTTGTGTCTTTTTAGGTGCTCCACCACTCTCCTCCTGACGATCTTGTCCATGACTTTGCATACTATACACGTCAATGACACAGGTCTGTAGTTTAATGCCTCGTGTCTGTCTCCTTTCTTAAAAATTGGGACTACATTTGCCATCTTCCACGCCTCAGGTAGTTGCCCAGTTTCAATAGATGTGTTGAAGATTTGTGTTAGTGGCACACACAACATCTCTGCTCCCTCTCTAAGGACCCATGGATAAATGTTGTCCGGTCCCACCGCTTTTGAGGTATCGAGTTCACATAGCAGCTTCTTCACCTCCTCCTCGGGTGTGTTAATTTCATCCAGCATTTGTTGGTATACCTCCCTATTCTGAATTCCTGGAGTCCTTCCTGTCTCCTCTGTAAATACTTCTTTAAATCTCATGTTGAGCTCCTCACATACCTCTTGGTCGTTTCTTGTGAACTCCCCACCTTCCTTCCTCAGCCTGATTACCTGGTCCTTGACTGTTGTTTTCCTCCTGATGTGGCTATACAACAGCTTCGGGTCAGACTTGACTTTTGATGCTATATCATTTTCATATTGTCGCTGAGCCTCCCTTCTTACCTGCGCATATTCGTTTCTGGCTCTTTGGCTAATCTCTTTATTTTCCTGGGTCCTTTGTATTCTGTACTTTTTCCATTCTCTATTACACTTAGTTTTTGCCTCCCTACACCTCTGGGTGAACCAAGGATTCGTTCTGGTCTTCCCATTACTTCTGTTTCTCTTGAGGACAAACCTCTCCTCTGCCTCTTTGCATTTGGTTGTCACATATTCCATCATTTCTTTTACTGGTTTTCCTGCCAATTCTCTCTCCCACTGAACGTCTTGTAGGAAGTTCCTCATGCCTGTGTAGTCCTCCCTTTTGTAGTTTCGTTTCTCCCTTCCTATTCCTGCTCCCCTCTCCACTTGTAGCTCAACTATACAATCAAAACACAGAACCAAATGATCACTAGCTCCAAAAGGCCTTTCATAGGTGATATCCTCGATGTCCGAACTACTCAAGGTGAATACTAGGTCCAGTCTTGCTGGATCATCCCCACCTCTCCTCTGTGTGTGTGTGTGTGTGTGTGTGTGTGTGTGTGTGTGTAACTGTGTGTGTGTGTGTGTGTGTGTGTGTGTGTGTGTGTGTGTTAATACATGCCCTCTCAACTGGCCTTCAGTAGGATTAAGTGATATTCATACAAGTATTAGTAAGTCTGATTAGCCTTCTGCTTCCCTCTCTCTCTCTGTCACTCTCTTTCTCTCTCTGTATGTCTGTCTGTCTGTCTGTCTGTGTGTCTGTCTGTATGTGTGTCTGTCTGTCTGTCTGTCTGTCTCTCTCTCTCTCTCTCTCTCTCTCTCTCTCTCTCTCTCTCTCTCTCTCTCTCTCTCTCTCATCAAAGATCACCAGGCGTCATAAGATCATTTAGAAACATTCATTATGAAGCAAGACATGAAACACTCAACTGAGTCTACCAGGTTACCTCATACAAGATTGAGTCTACAAGTTTACCTCATACAAGACTAAGTCTAAAAAGTTACCTCATACAGGACTGAGTCTGCCAGGTTACCTCATACAAGACTGAGTCTGCCAGGTTACCTCATACAAGACTAAGTCTAAAAGGTTACCTCATACAGGACTGAGTCTGCCAGGTTACCTCATACAAGTCTGAGTCTCCCAGATTACCTCATACAAGACTGAGTCTCCCAGGTTACCTCATACAACACTGAGTTTTCCAGGTTACCTCATACAAGACTGAGTCTGCCAGGTTACCTCATACAAGACTGAATCTAACAGGTTACCTCATACAAGACTGAATCTCCCAGGTTACCTCATACAACACTGAGTTTTCCAGGTTACCTCATACAAGACTGAGTCTGCCAGGTTACCACATACAAGACTGAGTCTGCCAGTTTACCTCATACAAGACTGAGTCTACCAGGTTACCTCATACAAGACTGAGGCTACCAGGTTACCTCATACAAGACTGAATCTACGAGGTTACCTCATACAAGACTGAGTCTGCCAGGTTACCTCACACAAGACTGAGTCTGCCCGGTTACCTCATACAAGACTGAGTCTTCCAGGTTACCTCATACAAGACTGAGTCTGCCACGTTACCTCATACAAGACTGAATCTACCAGGTTACCACATACAAGCCTGAGTCTTTCAGGTTACCTCATACAAGACTGAGTCTACCAGGTTACCTCATACAAGACTGAGTCTTTCAGGTAACCTCATACAAGACTGAGTCTACCAGGTTTCATCATACAAGACTGAGTCTGCCACGTTACCTCACACAAGACTGAGTCTACCAGGTTATTTCACACAAGACTGAGTCTTCCAGATTACCTCATACAAGACTGAGTCTTTCAGGTTACCTCATACAAGACTGAGTCTTTCAGGTTACCTCATACAAGACTGTGTCTGCCACGTTACCTCATACAAGACTGAGTCCGCCAGGTTACCTCACACAAGACTGAGTCTACCAGGTTATTTCATACAAGACTGATTTTTCCAGATTACCTCATACAAGACTGAGTCTACCAGGTTACCACATACTAGACTGAGTCCGCCAGGTTACCTCATACAAGACTGAGTCTACCAGGTTACCTCATACAAGACTGAGTCTTTCAGGTTACCTCATTCAAGACTGAGTCTACCAGGTTTCCTCATACAAGACTGAGTCTGCCAGGTTACCTAACACAAGACAGAGTCTTCCAGGTTATTTCATACAAGACTGAGTCTTCCAGATTACCTCATACAAGACTGAGTCTTTCAGGTTACCTCATACAAGACTGAGTCTTCCAGGTTACCTCATACAAGACTGAGTCCGCCAGGTTACCTCATACAAGACTGAGTCTACCAGGTTTCCTCATACAATACTGAGTCTGCCAGGTTACCTCACACAAGACTGAGTCTACCAGGTTATTTCATACAAGACTGAGTCTTCCAGATTACCTCATACAAGACTGAGTCTTTAAGGTTACCTCATACAAGACTGAGTCTTCCAGGTAACCTCATACAAGACTGTGTCTGGCACGTTACCTCATACAAGACTGAGTCCGCCAGGTTACCTCATACAAGACTGAGTCTACCAGGTTACCACATACAAGACTGAGTCCGCTAGGTTACCTCATACAAGACTGAGTCTACCACGTTACCTCATACAAGACTGAGTCTTCCAGGTTACCTCATACAAGACTGAGTCAAGCAGGTTACCTCATACAAGACTTAGTCTACCAGGTTATCTCGTACAAGACTGAGTCTTCCAGTTTACCTCATACAAGACTGAATCTACCAGGTTACCTCATACAAGACTGAGTCTACAAGTTTACCTCATACAAGACTGAGTCTTCCAGGTTTCCTCATAGAAGACTGAGTCTTCCAAGTTACCTCATACAAGACTGAGTCTACCAGGTTACCTCATGCAAGACTGAGTCTACGAGGTTACCTCATACAAGACTGAGTCTACCAGGTTACATCATACAAGACTGAGTCTACCAGGTTACCTCATACAAGACTGAGTCTACCAGGTTACCTCATACAAGACTGAATCTACCAGGTTACCTCATACAAGACTGAGTCTACAAGGTTACCTCATACAAGACTGAGTCTTCCAGGTTTCCTCATACAAGACTGAGTCTGCCATATTACCTCATACAAGACTGAGTCTTCCAGGTTACCTCATACAAGACTGAGTCTACCAGGTTACCTCATACAAGACTGAATCTACCAGTTTACCTCATACAAGACTGAGTCTACAAGGTTACCTCATACAAGACTGAGTCTTCCAGGTTTCCTCATACAAGACTGAGTCTGCCAGGTTACATCATACAAGACTGAGTCTTACAGGTTACCTCATACAAGCCTGAATATTCCAGGTTACCTCATACAAGACTGAGTCTGCCAGGTTACCTCATACAAGACTGAGTCTTCCAGGTTACCTCATACAAGACTGAGTCTACCAGGTTACTTCATACAAAACTGAGTCTTCCAAGTTTCCTCATACAAGACTGAGTCTTCCAGGTTACCTCATACAAGACTGAGTCTTTCAGGTTACCTCATACAAGACTGAGTCTGCCAGGTTACTTCATACAAGACTGAGTCTTCCAGGTTTCCTCATACAAGACTGAGTCTTCCAGGTTACCTCATACAAGACTGAGTCTTTCAGGTTACCTCATACAAGACTGAGTCTACCAGGTTACCTCATACAAGACTGAGTCTTCAAGGTTTAATCATACAAGACTGAGTCTTTCAGGTTACCTCATACAAGACTGTTTCTTTCAGGTTACCTCATACAAGACTGATTCTTCCAGGTTACCTCATACAAGAGTGAATCTACCAGATTACCTCATACAAGAGTGAGTCTACCAGGTTACCTCATACAGGACTGAGTCTACCAGGTTACCTCATACAAGACTGAGTCTACGAGGTTACCTCATACAAGACTGAGTCTACCGGGTTACCTTATACAAGACAGTCTTCCAGGTTACCTCATACAAGACTGAGTCTTCCAAGTTACCTCATACAAGACTGAGTCTTCCAGGTTACCTCATACAAGACTGAGTCTTCCAAGTTGCCTCATACAAGACTGAGTCTACCAGGTTACCTCATGCAAGACTGAGTCTACGAGGTTACCTCATACAAGACTCAGTCTACCAGGTTACATCATACAAGACTTAGTCTACCAGGTTACCTCATACAAGACTGAGTCTGCCAGGTTACCTCATACAAGACTGAGTCTTCCAGGTTACCTCATACAAGACTGAGTCTGCCAGGTTATCTCATACAAGACTGAGTCTGCCAGATTACCTCATACAAGACTGATTCTTCCAGGTTATCTCATACAAGACTGAGTCTTCCAGGTTACATCATACAAGACTGAATCTAACAGATTACCTCATACAAGACTGAGTCTACCAGGTTACCTCATACAAGACTGAGTCAGCCAGGTTACCTCATGCAAGTCTGAGTCTTCCAGGTTACCTCATACAAATTTTGAAGATATTAAACTCATGAATCTTTTACAAAGACTTTCCGGTACAGTTACAAAATGCAGTGATAAGAAACTCCGTGGCACGAGGTTCAACATAAATGTGTATAATAGTTTCTTTTTTAAACGGAGATCTAGAACAACGATATAATCTCACTACTGAGGCTGGTGTTGTCAGATCAACTTACTCTTTTAAGAACCGGCTGACACACACTTCGCAAATCTGAGATGCTGCTGGTGACTCTTAAACTGCTCAGGATATCCCGTTGTTTACGTAGTCAGAAGAAGAACTTGTAGTAGACATAACTCTGGCGTGACAGCTGAGTAACAGTTGGTAACAACAGGTACTGTTGTACTAAATGTAGTTGTGGACTAAACCTTAGGTCATCTCTTATCTCTCCCTAAAATCCCTTGTCTGTTCTCTCCATGTCGTACGGTATGTTCTCTCCCTCTGTTTCAGTGAGAGACGGAGTTGTGTGTAGGTAGAGAGCCTTTTGCTTTACTATCCTTGTCATTACAAACTAGATAAATAGAAAGTCCTCAGTCTAGAGAGTAGCATAGTTGTTCTCAGCAGGCAGCGTCTGTGTGGACTTTGAAGTGTTTTTTTTGCTTTGTGAATAAGCAATACTCTGTTATAACAACGTGCTGCCAGAAAATTTTACCAAGTTATACGCCAAACTTCTCCTTATAAGTTTTCTGCATAACTTGATAAAGTTCCCCAACGAAACGTCTTAACTGAGCCTTTTCATCCACTTGTCGGCCTACTGATTCTTCCAACTCCTCTCTCTCTCTCTCTCTCTCTCTCTCTCTCTCTCTCTCTCTCTCTCTCCTCTCTCTCTCTCTCTCTCTCTCTCTCTCTCTCTCTCTCTCTCTCTCTCTCTCTCAACTGACCAGGGTTTATCAAGATAGAGACGAGTGTCCCAAAGGGACTTGGGTTCATCAGCAGGGACTTAGCATGGTGTTTGAGACCAGCCTTAGACGGGGCCAGGAAGGGGCAATGTTGTTAATGAAGGAGAGACAGAGACAGAGAGAGACAGACAGAGACAAACAGACAGACATAAAATCGAACAGAGACCACTTGCGTCACACTGAAGTACATTCAAACAAAGCCTCTATAAAGTTTATGATAGATGATAATGGCGATAAAACTTAGGTACATTATGACCAGAAGATGAGGTATAGCAAGTACTACAAGGTAGTACAAGGTGTGTTAACACTACACCACTGGTTCACCTCACACTCCCCCCCCCCTTGAGGGTGTTCCTGGGGTCAGTGCCCCCGCGGCCCGGTCCATGATCAGGCCTTGCGGTGGATCAGGGCCTTATCAACAAGTCTGTTACTGCTGGCCTCACGCAATGCAACGTATGAATCACAGCAGGCTGGTCAGGTACTGACTAGAGGGATAGTATTGGCTCACCTCACACTAGAGCAGAGGGTCCCAACCTGTGGTCTCAGACCCCTGGGGGTTCACAAAGGTAGCACTGGGGGTTCATGAAATAAGTTCAAAATTTCAAGAGGCTGCAGTGTAAAATGTATAATTACTCACTATAAGATTGACTCTCAAAATTTCAAAGTTGTTACCAAATCGGCAGAAATATTCTATTTTTTAGATTTTTTTTTTAACTGTTGGTCTTATTTTATGGGCTGAGGAATGGAACATGCCGAACTTGCATGGTCAAGTTTCACTCAGAACAAATTACCAGACTTTTGGTTGCATGAGAATCATGAGCAGCCAAAACTAACATGCAAAACACTGAGAAATACCATTCCCTTCAAAATATTAATATGATCAGGCATTCTCCAAGCTGTTTTACTTAAAATCAAAATACAGAAACAGGATGAATGTGGAATCTGATCTATGCTTAAAACTGTCTGTAACTGAATCTAAATTTCGGAACAGTGTTAACAAAGCAGCATCAACCATCTCACCAAACAAGTAAGTTTTTTTAATACTGACGTTTATTTACTTACATACTCAGTTACGTATGTCTTTCAGTTGAGAAATGAAACTAGGAAAACCAGTTTGTTGTTTCTTAATAAAATTGCCTTGTTGAGTAGACAGACTTTTCAAAAACCTGGGGGTCGTGGGAAAATTAATATACGTGTATATATATATATATATATATATATATATATATATATATATATATATATATATATATATATATATATATATATATATATATATATATATATATATGCAAAACAACCACGGCGGGAGTAAAATTATAGCTCTAGGCCTTTCGTGTTGCAATCAACACATCATCAGGAGCTTACAAAATTGCAGAAAAGAGGAGGATGTCACAGCAAGTACGTTCCCAGAGGATCATCTTCAGTGGAGTGAGGGAGGGAGAGGAGGGTACAAGAAGTGTCCCCAGCCAGAACAGTGCCCACAGCCAGAAGGATGAATATTATAACATTTGAAAAATCCCACAAGCATTGATACTGTAATAGCCTGAACGAAATTAACGTGGTAATAATAAAAAAAAATCGATCAAATTCCGCTATGACATCAATAATTTTTCACACATAAATATATTTTGAGTGATATAGAAGTCTCTGGCAATTACAGGGACAACGTGTCCATTTAAATTGACCAGAAAAAACGGTAACATTTAGAGGCGAGACTTCTAAAAGTTATGTAAAATAAACGGGGCTCATTTAAAGGAGGAAGCATCTGCAATAACAAGAAATACGGCCACAGATATTCAACCCACATAATTTTTAGGCAAACTCTGGTTCAACCTTCAGAATCTGCAGGAAAAATAGGCCCTAATTCCTCGGTGTGGCACTACATTTAAGACAGTCTAATGCATTCATATAAGAGCCCAATTTTAGACTGTGTACTATTGCCTCAGTAAAAACGCATCTAATTTGAACAGCCCATCACTGATATTGTATAATGACTGCCTATCATGCTTAATAATTGCCGATTCAACAATATTCCTTTCAAGCCAAGAGGAACAAGGGAAGATGACTCTTGCTTCCCTCCAATTTGCCAGGTTATTACAAGCTCTAATATGGTTGAAAATCGTGTTCGACTCCTGTGCTGTACGTATCGAATAACGGTGCTGGGACATTCTCACCTCCAATGATTTTCCCGTTTGTCCCAAATAGGAGAGACTCCAACCGTTGCAACCAACTCTGTAGACACCACCAGCACGTTGTTGTGGTGCATTCTTTATCAGGATGCTTCTAACAGTCCCTGAATTTTTAAATACTACTTGTATATTAAATCTTCTAAGAGCATTCGGCAAGATAGATAAATTCTCGTTGTATGGGAGAACCAGCACATTCTTGGTCTGAGGTGTTATCGTAGGTTCTGTTCTATAATACGTTTTCTTAGCTGCCAGCAAGGCAGATTCCAGAAACACCTTAGGATACCGCAGTTTCATGCCAATGTCAAATATTTTCCTAATTTCTTCATCTAGGAACTCCGGACTGCACACTCTATAAGCTCTCAAAAACATAGTAAGAAATACACTCCTTTTGACTCTAGTCTCATGGTTGGAATAGTAGTGAATGTATGAGCACACATTGGTGGCCTTCCTATATACTGTAAACTTAAACTTTCTATCAACTCGGTGTATCAACACATCTAAGAATGGAAGTTTACACTCCACCTCTTTCCCCACGGTGAATTTAATAAAAATGTATCCAGGGCCATATCATTTGGCCAAAGACACAAGATGTCCTCCACGTATCTCAACCATTTAGTTTTACTTGGCAGGATATCTTTCACTGCGTTGTTCATGAGAGTCCCTGTTCCCGACTTGCCAAGTAGAGCTAAATGGTTAAGGTACGTGGATGACATCTTGTGTCTTTGGCCAAATGATATGGGTTTGATATATTTTTACCAAGACTTAACGCTTTAGTCCCGTCTATTAAATTCACCGTGGAGAAAGATGTGGACTGTAAACTTCCATTCTTAGAAGTGTTGATACACCGAGTTGATAGAAAGTTTAAGTTTACAGTATATAGGAAGACCACCAATGTGTGCTCATACATTCACTACTATTCCAGCCATGAGACTAGAGTCAGAAGGAGTGTATTTCTTACTATGTTTTTGAGAGCCTATGATTGTTTTGCATCCTGTATCGCTTGGTTTGCGATATTTGCATAATATATATATATATATATATATATATATATATATATATATATATATATATATATATATATATATATATATATATATATATATTATATAGTCGTGCCGATTAGGTAAAACTTTCGATTTTGGCTTAAATAGCAACGCTCACCTTGCCATATAAGACAAGTGAAAATTTGTGTATGCAATAATTTCGCCAAAATCATTCTGAACATAACGAAAAAATATATTTCATTGTGTTTGTTTATTATTAAATTAATGTTAACGTATCTAAAATATATTTAGTTGGGTTAGGCTAAATTAAATTACGCTTGTTGTAATAAGGTTAGGTAGGTTTTCAAAGTTTATCTTGGTACAAAATTATAAATTCTTACATTAACATAAATGAAAAAATATATCTTTAAACGTATAAGATAAAATTTTAGAAAGGACTTAATTTTAGATGAGTTCTTGCTAATTGACCAGTTTTACCTAATCGGCACGACATATATATATATATATATATATATATATATATATATATATATATATATATATATATATATATATATATATATATATTCTTAGAGAGACATTCATTAGAGGGACATTCTTGGCACCCCTCACACTAGAGGGCCTTTCTTGGCTCACCTCACACTAGAGGGACATTCTTGGCTCACCTCACACTAGAGGGACATTCTTGGCTCACCTCACATTAGAGGGACATTCTTGGCTCACCTCACACTAGAGGAACATTCTTGGCTCACCTCACACTGGAGAGACATTATTGGCTCACCTCACACTAGAGGGATATTCTTGACTCACCTCACAATGGACGGACATTCTTGGCTCACCTCACATTAGAGGAACATTCTTGGCTCACCTCACACTAGAGGGACATTCTTGGTTCACCTCACACTAGAGGGACATTCTTGGTTCACCTCACACTAGACGGACATTCTTGGCTCACGTCACACTAGAGGAACATTCTTGGCTCACCTCAAACTAGAGGGACATTCTTGGGCCACCTCACACTAGAGGGACATTATTGGCTCACCTCACACTAGAGGGACATTCTTGGCTCACCTCAAACTAGAGGGACATTCTTGGCTCACCTAACACTAGACGGACATTCTTGGCTCACCTCACACTAGAGGGACATTCTTGGCTCACCTCAAACTAGAGGGACATTCTTGGCTCACCTCAAACTAGAGGGACATTCTTGGGTCACCTCAAACTAGAGGGATATTCTTGGGTCACCTCACACTAGAGGGACTTTATTGGCTCACCTCACACTAGAGGGACATTATTGGCTCACCTCAAACTAGAGGGACATTATTGGCTCACCTCACACTAGAGGGACATTATTGGCTCACCTCACACTAGAGGGACATTCTTGGTTCACCTCACACTGGAGGGAAATTCTTGGTTCACCTCACACTGGAGGGAAATTCTTGGCTCACCTCAAACTAGAGGGACATTATTGGCTCACCTCACACTAGAGGGACATTATTGGCTCACCTCACACTAGAGGGACATTCTTGGTTCACTTCACACTGGAGGGAAATTCTTGGGTCACCTCACACTGGAGGAACATTCTTGGCTCACCTCAAACTAGAGGGACATTATTGGCTCACCTCACACTAGAGGGACATTATTGGCTCACCTCACACAAGAGGGACATTCTTGTGTCACCTCACACTAGAGGGACATTCTTGGGTCACCTCACACTATACCTTTGATATACCTTTGAAGAGTTTCGAGAGTATCTACTCTCTGAGTCCGGCCATGGGCCAGGCTCGTCTGGTGCTTGCCTGGTCAACCAGGCTGTTGCTGCTGGAGGCCCGCTGCCCCACATATCCATCACAGCCTGGTTGATCTGGCACCTGGTGAAGATATTTGTCCAGTTTCCTCTTGAAGGCTTCTACACTGGTTCCAGCCGTGTTTCGGATATCTTCTGGTAAGATGTTGAATAGTCTGGGACCCCGGATGTTAATACAGTGCTCCCGTATTGTCCCCACCGCACCCCTGCTCCTCACTGGGTTTATTTTACACTTTCTCCCATATCTCTCACTCCAGTATGTTGTTATGGCACTGTGCAGATTTGGGACCAGGCCCTCAAGTACTTTCCAGGTATATATTATCATGTATCTCTCTCTCCTCCGCTCCAATGAGTACATGTTCAAGACTTGAAGGCGTTCCCAATAATTTAGATGTTTCAATGGCTCAATGTGAGGCGTAAACGATCTCTGGATTTGTTCCAGCTCTGCTATCTCTCCTGCCCTACACGGGGCCGTCAGCACTGAGCAGTATTCTAAGTGGGGAGCACTAGCGATTTGAAT
>WNWK01035390.1:0-19796 GCA_009830355.1 Cherax destructor | reverse complement strand
CACACTCTTACCTTTCATGAACCCATAGAGGAGGGGAGAGTTGGTGTCTGATTCTATAGTACAGTCTGTTAAGTATCATTCTTTCAAAAATTTTACAAAGACAGCTAGTTAAGGAGATCGGTCTAAATGTATCAGGCTGTTGGGGCTTAGGGATAGGCACAATGAGACTATTGGTCCAGGAAGTAGGAAGAACTCCCTCAATGTAACTGGTATTATACAGTGCCAACAAAGGATTATTAGGCACGTGCCTTAAAGTTCTGAGAATATCATAGGTTATACCATCCTCTCCAGGAGCAGTTGATCGACCTTTGGTTAATGCGTTATCTAATTCATACTCTGTGAAGAGGCAATCACTCTCATCAATATTTTGGCTCATAAAATTAATCAGTTCAAACATTTCTTCAGAATCACTCTCTAAGTTTTCTCTAATATGAGATGGCAGGTTTTCATGCCTGAAGATTTTGGACCAGTCATTTATGAGGTCATTTGCTTTTTCAAGTGGAAAGGGATGAGCAACATTGCCAGTCTTTTTCCTGGTTATTTTATTTATACCTTTCCATGCCAGACTTAAAGGGGTAGACCTATTTAATCCATTAACGAATTGTTCCCATTCCTGTTGCCTAAGTTCTTGCTTTCTATTTCTTGCATTTGTTAGTGCAGCTTGGAATGTTCTGAGAAGGTCTGGGGTTCTACACTCACGGTATGCTTTACCAATCCTCCTAGCTGCATGTGTTAGATTGCGTAGCTGTGGGTCATTATAATATTTACATTGGTTTTTATTGTCATTTCTAGTGGAAGGTTTATGTTGTCTTTTCCTGCCCACTTGATCTGTGATCTGTGTGCCAGTGGGCTCATAATCTTTATACCATTGATGTATTTAGTTTAGGGTGAGGAGGTGGTTTTTGAGAAGAGTCTTAAATTGATTTTCAGACAAGGTTATCTTAATATTTACTGGTAACGAATTCCAGATTCTGGGGCCCTCTATGTGCATAGAATTTTTACATAGGTTGATATGGACTCTGGGTATATCAAAAAGTGATCTGTATCTTGTGTTGTGGTCATGGGTCCTATTAAAGTTGGTAAGGAGAATTTTGAGCGGAGGGTTTATATTAGAGTGTAGAGTTTTATGTATGTAGTAGGCACAAGAATACGTATGAATGTTCTTTAAGGTGAGTAGTTTTAGACTTTTGAATATTGGTGGAGTATGCTGTCTAGAGTGGGAATTTGTTATCATTCTGACTGCAGCCTTTTGCTGGGTTATGAGTGGTCTAAGGTGATTTAATGTTGTTGATCCCCATGCACAGATTCCATAGGTGAGATAAGGGTAGATAAGTGAATGATATAGTGCAAGGAGAGCTGATTGTGGCACATAATAGTGTATCTTTGATAATATGCCTACTGTCTTTGAGATTTTCTTGGAAATTTGTTGTATGTGTGTTTGGAATTTAAGGCTACTGTCAAGGTGGATTCCTAGGAATTATCCCTCTTTGAGACGTGTGATGGGTTAACCATTGAGCGTTATGTTAAGTGGAACATTTGTGGCTTTGTTTCCAAACTGTATGAAGTAGGTCTTGTCAGTATTGAGAGTAAGCTTGTTAGTCGTCATCCATGTTGATATTTTCTGTAATTCGGCATTAACAGTGTTGGCTAGTATAACTGGATTTGGGTGAGAGAAGACATATGTTGTGTCATCTGCAAATAATATGGGTTTAAGTAGTTGTGATGCATTCGGTAGGTCATTTATGTAAATGAGGAATAGGAGTGGCCCTAGGACACTTCCTTGAGGGACTCCGACTGTAATTTGTTGTGTGGAAGAGTTCGCTCCATTTGTGTACACGTATTGGCTTCTGCTAAGGTATGACTTTAGGTAGTTGAGGGAGAGGGAGCATGGACACTGGGATCGTCCCGCAGCTACTAAAAACAACAGACATAGCACCGCTCCACAAAGGGGGCAGTAAAGCAATAGCAAAGAACTACAGACCAATTGCGCTAACGTCCCATATCATAAAAATCTTTGAAAGGGTTCTAAGAAGCAAGATCGCCACCCATCTTGATACCCATCAATTGCACAACCCAGGACAGCATAGGTTTAGAGCAGGCCGCTCCTGTCTGTCCCAACTACTGGACCACTACCTGGAGTCTACCTGGAGAGAATTCCAGGGGTCAACGCCCCCGCGGCCCAGTCCGTGACCAGGCCTCTTGTTGGACTAGAGCCTGATCAACCAGGCTGTTACTGCTGGCCGCACGCAGTCCAACGTACGAACCACAGCCCGGCTGATCAGGTACCGACTTGAGGTGCCTGTCCAGTACCTGCTTGAAGACAGCCAGGGGCTTGTTGGTAATCCCCCTGATGTATGCTGGGAGGCAGTTGAACAATCTTGGGCCCCTGACACTTATTGTGTTGTCCCTCAACGTGCTAGTGGCACCCCTGCTCTTCATTGGGGGGATGTTACATCGCCTGCCGAGTCTTTTGCTTTCGTACGGAGTGATTTTTGTGTGCAAGTTTGGTACTAAGCCCTCGAGAATTTTCCATGTGTATATAATAATGTATCTCTCCCGCCTGCGTTCTAGAGAGTACAGGTTTAGGAACTTCAAGCATTCCCAGTAGTTGAGGTGGTTTATCGCACTTATGCGTGCGGTGAAGGTTCTCTGCACATTTTCAAGGTCAGCAATTTCACCCGCCTTGAAAGATGCAGTTAGTGTGCAGCAATATTCCAGCCTAGATAGAACAAGCGATCTGTAAAGTGTCAACATGGGCTTGGCATCCCTGGTTTTGAAGGTTCTCATTATCCATCCTGTCATTTTTCGAGCAGATGCAATTGCTACATTGTTATGGTCCTTGAAGGTGAGATCCTCTGACATGATCACTCCCAGATCTTTGACATTAGTTTTTCGCTCTATTGTGTGGTTGGAATTAGTTTTATTACGATGAGATTTTAATTTCTTCACGGTTTCCGTATCTGAGTAATTTAAATTTCTCATCATTGAACTTCATATTGTTTTCTGCAGCCCATTTAAAGATTTGGTTTATGTCTGCTTGGAGTCTTGCAGTGTCTTCAACGGTGGACACTGTCATACAGATTCGGGTGTCATCTGCAAAGGAAGACACAACACTGTGGCTTATATCCCTGTCAATGTCTGATATGAGGATGAGGAATAGGATGGGAGCAAGTACTGTGCCTTGTGGAACAGAGCTTTTCACAGTAGCTGCCTCAGACTTTACTCTGTTGACTACTACTCTTTGTGTTCTACGTGTTAGGAAATTATAGATCCATCTACCAACTTTTCCTGTTATTCCTTTATCACGCATTTTGTGTGCTATTACACAATGGTCACACTTGTCAAAGGCTTTTGCAAAATCTGTGTATATAACATCTGCATTCTGTTTATCTTCTAGAGCATCCAGGACCTTGTCGTAGTGGTCCAGTAGTTGGGACAGACAGGAGCGGCCTGCTCTAGACCCATGCTGTCCTGGGTTGTGCAATTGATGGGTATCAAGATGGGTGGCGATCTTGCTTCTTAGAACCCTTTCAAAGATTTTTATGATATGGGACGTTAGTGCAATTGGTCTGTAGTTCTTTGCTATTGCTTTACTGCCCCCTTTGTGGAGCGGGGCTATGTCTGTTGTTTTTAGTAGCTGCTGGACGATCCCAGTGTCCATGCTCCCTCTCCATATGATGTTCAAAGCATGTGATAGGGGCTTCTTGCAGTTCTTGATGAACACGGAGTTCCATGAGTCTGGGCCTGGAGCAGAGTGCATGGGCATGTCATTTATTGTCTTTTCGAAGTCATTTGGCGTCGTGATGATGTCAGAAAGGCATGCGTCTGTCAAGTTCTGTGGCACTCTCATGAAAAAATCATTTAGGTTTTCGATTTTCAGTCTGGTTAGTGGCTCGCTAAAGACTGAGTCATACTGGGATTTAAGTAACTCACTCATTTCCTTGCTGTCATCTGTGTAGGACCCATCCGATTTTGCATAGGAAAAGAAATAGTGTTTCTTTCAATTTCATTTATGGCTCTTAGTTCTTTCCGTGTCTCTTGATTCCTATAAGATTCCTTTAGTTTTAATTTGAAGTTTGCTATTTCTCTGACTAGTGTCTCCCTACGTATTTCTGGAAGATTTTCCAGACAGTGGTCAATTTTCAGAAGCTGTTCCTGGAATTGTTGGGACGTTGTATCCGGGGGCTTGTAGATTACCACGATGACTAGGTTTTGATTCTCGACCTTTATTGCTAGTACTTCAACTACATCATTTGAGGCATTTAGTAGTTCTGAACATATAAGGGACTCTGTGATATACAGGCTAACCCCCCCCTTTTTGCCTGTTCACTCTGTCACACCTGTATAGGTTGTAGCACGGGATCTATATTTCATTGTCCAAGTGATCTCTTATGTGGGTCTCTGTGAAAGCCGCAAACATAGCGTTTGACTCTGTAAGCAGTCCACGAATGTAAGGTACCTTGCTGTTTGTTGCTGGCTTTAGACCCTGTATATTAGCAAAGATCAATGTAGTTGGATTGGTGGTATTGGTGGTATGGGGGGTCTTTTTTTCCTGGTTCTGTTGTAATGGAGAGGAGGCCACTGTCTGTGATTCCACTCCAGAAATGCTTTCAGTTGGTGTACAATTTCTGTCATTTCCTGCCAGCTTTTTTTCCTTCCTGGCACTAAAAAACCTCTCTCTCCGGAGTGGCTGTGGCTACCCAGATTTTGCCATGGTCTGGATGGTCTGTGTCGCCTCGTACCCTTTAGGTGGTATGCCTGGCAATATAAGTTATAGCACTGTCTTTCCTGAATTGATGTGTGGCACATTTCAGGGTGGAAAAACTTACAGGACGGGAGGTTGCATTTGCCTGTTTTCATATGGTCACGGCATTTTCTTGGGTGATCATAATTGCATGACCCATCTGATTTCCCAGATTTTCCATGCCTGCAGATACCAAGTGCATAGTATTCACATAGGCCTGGTTTCCGTTTGCCCTGGTTTTTTGTGACTGTGTTCCCCATTGGTGGGTGTGTTCCTGTCTCGTGTCTGCCTTCGTTAGTTTATCAATTACAACTTTCGGAAAATGCCAATATTTTCCACACTGCGGCCGGGCAGAGTTCGTTGTTAGACGAATCAAATCGAGTCAGTTTTCAACAGGCGCTTCCAGCCCTCCCTGGACTGAACAGCTGTCTTCCTGGTAGATCGAATCACACTTCCTGTTTCTAGTATCCCCTGGTCCGTGTCGTCTTCAACATCACTCGTGTCACTTTCCCTTAGATTTCCGTTCCCAGTTGATAGAACTCCCTTTAATTCTAAGGGGATTAACTTATTAATAGTGCGTAAACTCTCTTGGCCGCGACACAACACTTTGACATTCCTGACAACACCCTGAGCGTCTGGGTATAATGTCACCACCTTGCCCAAAGGCCGCAACGTTCTTGGTTGTTCAGTATCAATCAGCACAATGTCACCTGGTTGAATATTCTGTCGATTCGCCGCTTCTGACGCACCATAAAAGTGTTCACGTAATGTAAGAAGATACTCTTTGCGCCACACAGTAGACCAATGATTAATTACTTTATTCAACATCTTAAATTTTTCACTTAACACTGTCACATTATTATAATCCTCATCAACTTCCGCAGGATTATCTCGATAGATAGGTGCAGCTTCTAGTTTCCGCCCACATATCAAGTGAGAAGGAGTCAGTACTTCTGCGTCGGAAGTATCAATAATGTACGAGAGGGGACGATTATTTATCCGATTCTCTGCCTCCACTAATACTGCCCGGAATTCCTCCAAGTTAATTCGTTACCGGTGTAGTACTTTACGCAGACACCTCTTCACTGTACGCCCCGATGGCATGGTGGCTAGCGCTCTTGCTTCACGCACGGAGGGCCCGGGTTCAATTCCCGGCGGGGCCGAAACATTTCGAAGTGTTTCGTTACACACACACACACACACACACACGTACATACAACAGGCCTAGTGTCTAATCGACATGTGCCTAGGACAAAATGGTAACTAACTGTACCTATCAGTCTTTCATACAATCCCCCTTGCCAAGGGGCCCTGGGAGTTATAAACTTCCAGCCACACCCTCGCTGATTTAACAGAGATTGTACGTCATTACTCTCATTTAATTCCTTCAAATGTTGCGCTCCCGCTACAAAGTTAGTGGCATTATCTGAAATCATGAGTCTCGGACAGGATCTCCTAGCTGCAAATTTACGAAACAGCTGTATGAACTGTTCTGCAGACAAATCCTGTGCCACTTCTAAGTGTACTGGCCTTGTAGCGGTACAAGTGAATAAACACACATACACCTTTAAAGGAACACCATCTGCAGTACCCGTTAAAATGATGGGACCACTGTAATCTACACCGGTTACATCAAATGGCTTTATTAACTGCACTCGTTCCTTGGGCAATGGTGGAGGTCCTGGGTACATATAGGTTCTGGCATCCACCCGACGGCACACCACACATGTCTTGATCACCCTCTTCACACTCTGTCGCCCCTGAAAAATCCAGAAAGTTTCCCTAATGCAATTTAAGGTATCTTGTACTCCATCATGCATCACTTTTTTATGGGCATTTAATACAATTAAAGTTGTCAGATGGTGAGTCTTGGGCAGCAAGATAGGGTGTTTAGCAGATTCACCCAATTCAGCATTTTGCAATCTACCACTGCACTTGATTACGTCATCCTCCAAGTATAGCCCCAATTTCTCTATTATTGAACCCTTCCCAAGTTTTCCATCCCTTAACAATTTAATCTCCTCTCCATAGATTTCTCCTTGTACTCTCTGTACCCAGTATTTCAGGGGATGAGGAAAATCATACGGGATATTCATCTTGTTTATAAATTTAAACACCAACCTCGTGACATTAATCAATTTTGGGAAGGATGAGTATCTATTTATATCAATGGCTAAGGAGGGACCGAGGACTGGAGCCGTGTTCACAGTAATTTCCACCGGAGCAATATGCGCCTTTTGAACAGGCCAGTTACTTTTATTCACCAACCAACTGGGTCCCTTAAACCACGGTGGTACTGGAAAATCTCATGTACCAACACGTAAGGGACACTACCAGAGAGAGGGGAGAGGACGAACCAGCGAGACTGGACTTAGTATTCACCCTGAGTAGTGCAGATATTGAGGACATCACACATGAAAGCCCCCTTGGAGCCAGTGATCACATGGTTCTAAGTTTCGAATACATAGTAGAGTTACAAGTGGAAGGGGAAGCAGGAAGGGCTGCACGAATGAAGCCAAACTACAAGAAAGGTGAATATGTAGGCATGAGGAACTTCCTGCATGGAGTTCAGTGGGACAGAGAGATGGAAGGGAAGTCAGTAGATGCGATGATGGAATATGTGACAACAATTTGCAAGGAAGCTGAGGAGAGGTTTATACCCAAGGGTAACAGGAGAAGCGAAAAAGACAGGATGAGCCCATGGTTCACCCAAAAGTGCAGGGAAGCCAAAACCAAGTGTACAAGGGAATGGAAGAGGTACAGAAGGCATAGAACCCCGGAGAATAAGGAGATCAGTCGCAGAGCCAGAAATGAATATGCACAGATCAGAAGGGAGGCCCAAAGACAGTACGAGATTGACATAGCAGCGAAAGCCAAATCTGATCCAAAGCTGCTGTACAGCCACATCAGGAGGAGAACAACAGTCAAGGATCAGGTGATCAGGCTAAGGAAGGTAGGAGGGGAGGTCACAATAAATGACCGTGAAGTGTGTGCGGAGCTCAACATGAGATTCAAAGAGGTGTTCACAGAGGAGATAGAGGGGCCTCCAGAAAGGAGAAGAGGTAGGGTACACCATCAGGTGCTTGACACAATACACACAACTGAGGAGGAAGTGAAGAGGCTAATAAGCGAGTTAGATACCTCAAAGGCGATGGGGCCGGATAACATCTCTCCATGGGTCTTGAGAGAGGGAGCAGAGGAGCTATGTGTACCCCTAACAATGATCTTCAACACATCTATCGAAGCAGGGCAACTACCCGAGGTATGGAAGACAGCAAATGTAGTTCCAATTTTTAAAAAAGGAGACAGGAACGTAGCACTAAACTACAGACCAGTGTCACTGACATGTATAGCATGCAAGGTCATGGAGAAGATAGTCAGGAGAAGAGTGGTGGAGCACCTAGAAAGGAATGAGCTTATCAACGATGGCCAGCACGGTTTCAGGGACGGGAAATCCTGTGTCACAAACCTACTGGAGTTCTACGACAGGGTGACAGCAATAAGACAAGAGAGAGAGGGGTGGGTAGATTGCATATTCTTGGACTGTAAGAAGGCGTTTGACACAGTTCCACACAAGAGATTATTGCAAAAGTTGGAGGACCAGGCAGGGGTAACAGGGAAGGCACTACAATGGATCAGGGAATACCTGTCAGGAAGACAGAAGCGAGTCACGGTACGTGGTGAGGTGTCAGAGTGGGCGCCGGTGATGAGCGGGGTTCCACAGGGGTCAGTCCTGGGACCAGTGCTGTTTCTGGTATTTGTGAACGACATGACGGAAGGAATAGACTCCGAAGTGTCCCTGTTTGCAGATGATGTGAAGCTGATGAGAAGAATTCAGTCGGACGAGGACCAGGCAGACCTACAAAGGGATTTGGACAGGCTGCAAGCCTGGTCCAGCAATTGGCTCCTGGAGTTCAACCCCACCAAGTGCAAAGTCATGAAGATTGGGGAAGGGCAAAGAAGACCGCAGACGGAGTACAGCCTAGGGGGCCAGAGACTGCAAACCTCAATCAAAGAAAAAGACCTTGGGGTGAGTATAACACCAGGTACATCTCCTGAGGCGCACATCAACCAAATAACTGCTGCAGCATATGGGCGCCTAGCAAACCTAAGAACAGCATTCCGACATCTTAATAAAGAATCGTTCAGGACCCTGTACACTCTGTACGTTAGGCCCATACTGGAGTACGCAGCACCAGTTTGGAACCCACACCTAGCCAAGCACGTGAAGAAGCTCGAGAAAGTGCAAAGGTTTGCAACAAGACTAGTCCCAGAGCTAAGGGGTATGTCCTACGAGGAGAGGTTAAGGGAAATCGACCTGACGACACTGGAGGACAGGAGGGATAGGGGGGGCATGATAGCAACATATAAGATACTGAGGGGAATTGACAAAGTGGATAGAGACAGAATGTTCCAGAGATGGGACACAGCAACAAGGGGACACAGTTGGAAGTTGAAGACTCAGACGAATCACAGAGATGTTAGGAAGTATTTCTTCAGTCACAGAGTGGTCGGGAAGTGGAATAGTTTAGGAAGTGATGTAGTGGAGGCAGGTTCCATACATAGCTTTAAGAAAAGATATGATAAAGCTCATGGCGCAGGGAGAGTGACCCAGTAGCGGCCAGTGAAGAGGCGGGGCCAGGAGCTGTGAATCGACCCCTGCAACCACAACTAGGTGAGTACAACTAGGTGAGTACAAATTTTACATAAGTCAACCCTCGAGACAAGAAATCAGCTGGGTTCTCCGCCCCGGGAATATGGTTAAAAGTTAACTTATGTTCAAATTCAAATTCAAATTCTTTATTTCATGTAATACAAGGTGGGGGGTACTTGTAGTTATACATTAAAGTTGATATTACAAGATGGCCAATAATATGCCTAGGTATGCCTAGGCTTTTCAGGCAGTCTTATGATAGGTCTTACTCAATAGCTATACAATGAATATACAGATTGTAAGGTTAGGTTAGGTTTACAAAATTTAGGTACTGGAATTTAAACATTGAGAATTTAACAATTAGTATAAGAAGTTAGCAATTAGTTTATATATTAATGATAAAGGTGATATATTGGCATAATATAGTTTCTATATTGGAGTGTCTTAGGCAAACTTATGAAGCAATAGTTGTATTAGAATTTTGGTTAGAACTGTGCAAATTAAGGGGAATCACAGATATCAATAAGTGTATTTTGCTGTGGTTAGTAATGTGCAAATTAAGGAGAATCACAGATATCAATAAGTGTATTTTGCTGTGGATATGTGCAAGATAAAGTAGTTTTCGTATGGTTAGCTACCGGTTGGGTGCGTAAGTGAGATAAGATGTTTTTTAACTGTGCTTTTGAAAATGGAGGTTGTGTCTGCAGTTCTAGAGTTTTCAGGCAGGGAGTTCCAGATTTTAGGCCCTTTTATGCGCATTGAATTTTTGTATAGATTTAGTCGGACACGGGGAATGTCAAAGAGATGTTTATGTCTGGTATTATGTCTATGGGTCCTGTCACAACTGTCAAGAAAGTGTTTTAGCTCAGGGTTAAAGTTGGAATTAATGGTTCTATAAATGTAGATAGCAGAGTAGTAAGTATGGATGTTCTGAACAGTGAGTAGGTTTAGGTCTTTGAAGAGTGGAGGGGTGTGCTGCCTAGCGTTGGATTGCATGATAATTCTTACTGCGGCTTTTTGTT
Source organism: Cherax destructor (assembly GCA_009830355.1). NCBI lineage: Eukaryota > Metazoa > Arthropoda > Malacostraca > Decapoda > Parastacidae > Cherax > Cherax destructor. Next base: position 9,376 of record WNWK01035390.1, on the reverse strand, counting down.
GGGTTATTATTGGCTTTAGGTGGGTAATTGCTGTTGATCCCCATGCACAAATGGCATATGTGAGGTAGGGATAGATGAGTGAGTAGTATAGTGTGAGTAGGGCTGATTGTGGTACATAATACCATATCTTAGAGAGGATCCCCACAGTTTTGGACACTTTCTTTATGTGTTGGATATGGGTGCTGAATTTCAGGCTGCTGTCAAGGTGAAGGCCCAGGAACTTGCCCTCGTTATGTTTAGCAATAGGTGTAGTGTTGATCTTAATGTTTAATTGTGGATCATCTGTTCTGTTGCCAAACATAATATAGAAGGTCTTATAAGTGTTGAGTGTAAGTTTACTGGCTGTCATCCATGTTGATATTTTTATTAATTCGTCGTTAACAATGGTATTAAGCGTGACAAGGTTTGTGTGGGAGATGACATAAGTTGTGTCGTCAGCAAAGAGTATTGGTTTCAGGTGTTGTGATACATTGCAAAGATCATTGATGTATAAGAGGAAGAGCAGGGGACCAAGGACACTTCCCTGCAGTACTCCGGTATCTAGTGGTAGTGTCGTGGAGGATGTGTCTTTAATAGTGACATACTGATACCTATTAGTGAGGTAGGATTTGAAGTTTTTTTTATTTTTTTTATTTAAAAACTTACAATTTTCATACTAGCAATACACACCAAGTAGTCACCTTACTACAATTAAGGTCATAACAAAACTAAACCAAAACAACAGTAAGCATTAAACGCCCACACAAGAATGGCCATAATAACACCAAAAAAACCTAACTACCATATAACAACAAAACTTCAAAAATTTAACATTATACTTATAAACAAAACCTTAAAAGCTCCGTAGAAAACGGTAACCTGTATACCAATCTTAATGATGCATACAAAGCGTCGTCAATACAACATTAGACTGAGACATAAATGCAACATATAATACAAAAAAAAAAAAAATAGCGTTATATAACTCCTAACCTCCCCACAATGCCAAAACAAACTTTAAACCACACAAACAATAAAGTAACCGTAAACATGTAATTTTTTTTTTTTTTTTTTTTTTTTTTTTTTTTTAAAGTCCGTTTCACAAAAAAAAGATCCTATGCATTCCAAATGAAATTAACAAAACAAAACAGTAATTATGGATCCTATAAGATCCGGAAAGCAATTTACACATAGTACAACAAACATATATAAGATCCTACCCAATATGTTTACACAAAGAAAAACACAAAATATACCTAACCGAAACAAAACATAGAAACCCCAAAAGGGCTTGAAAAACAGAAAATGAAAACCCTAAACCTACAACTAAAACCCGTGATAATGTGACCCAACAATAATAATGATCCTAGGCACACACACATTGCGTGCAAGTCATATAAACTTCAGTAGAAGGAAACCCGTGGCCTGGTAGCAACACCTCACAGTGATAAAGTCATGGGATCAGTCCCATCCAGTGTCTGTACATACATAGAAAGAAAGAACTGCAGTACATATTCTCATTAAAATACGAAGAATATTGCCAGATAACAAGCCATGAAAGGGGAATAATAGTATAAAAAAAAACTTTAATCTCTTAGAAAAAAGAACCAAAAGGAAAAAAACAATATAAAAACACTTAGGGCAGACACCTGGCCCCCAAGTAAGGCAAACCCTCTTTGGAAAAACCCCGGAAACCCAAAAAGGACCAAAAATATAACCACCCAAAACCTACCCCCATCCCGTCCGAGTCACCAAACACACCACACACATACTCATCCAAAGAAAACCCCCTACCCCTTTCCCCAAGGGGAAAAGGGTGAGTGGATGACCGGGTAAAAAACACCGACAAACCACCCCTCCCCCTACCCCATACATAAACCCCACGAAACAACTTACACATCTAACCCTTCAAACCCCCCACACCAGAGACCAACCCCTTCCTTGTAAAAACCCCAGAAACCATAGTTCAGAGTTAACCCAGCAACGACCCCATCGACAATTGCCTATAACCCTCAGAAAAAAATCTATCCCACACCCTCCCATACAACTCCTGGTTCCTACACTTAGTCTTATAAAATCTCGCTGCCAAAGCCCTAATCCTAACATCACTCCGAACCTCCCTCATACTCCACGAAACATAAATATAATCCAATACCAAATACATCACCGCACGCCTCACATCCTCTGGGCACCCCACAACATCCAGACTTAAACATCTTAACACCGATAAACCTCCCACACCCCGGATGATCCCTAAAACCATTCCCTCACCCCTCAAGACCCCCACAAAAATATACAACATGGAAAGCCGTATCCCATAACCCACAGGCTGACAAAACCATCGCCGATAGTCCCATCACGAAAAGCTGAGCCCTAGACGCCAATATACCATGTAAAAAACAAACCAATCTCACGTACCTTAGAAGGAAAACTTTAAACGCCTAAACCAAAACCACGTTACATTCCAATCATAACACGGATAAAACTCCATACCTAAAACCTCCTTTTCTCGCCTTCCCACCTTATCTAACCTCCCTACCTTCACCTTACCATGATCTGGAACCATCAAAAGATACCTTAAAATTGCCTCACAAAACAACAAATTCCCACCCTTCCACCATCTGCGAACCTCACTCATTACCCTCCCCACTCTCACTCCTCGAATCCCACTTCGTGCTAGGTATTCCTGCCTAACATATATGCCCATCAAACGTCTCTGCAGTGGTATTAAACCTAGCCCCCCCTTCGCTACCTTAGTCATTACCACATCCCTCCCTAACCAATGGCTCCCATAACTCCATATAAACCTTAATACCCGACTTTGCAATCTAAGAACATCGTCCTCCACAAGGGGGTATACCGCAGCTACATACCACAACTTACTGTATACTAAGGAATTAACAACTACAACCCTCTGCAAGAGAGTGACCTCTCCAGGCCGCCACATCCCCATCCTACCCAGAGCAGCATTAACCACTACCGAGGAATTCACCTCCCACGCAACACTCGCCTGATTACAAAAACACACACCACATATCCTTAACCTATCCACTATTGGCCACCCAAAACCCTGACCCAACGCCCCCCCTACCCATTCCCCCACCTCCAATAATTTCGATTTTACCCTATTCACCCGCATACCAGTGGCCAAACCAAAAACTTCAATTATCCTATATACATTACCTAACCCCTCCCTTGTGCCTACTAAAATATTGGTGTCGTCTACATAACCTATAATACCCGTTTCTGCCACCCCATGATTACTCCCTTCCCTCACCCCTTCTGACACTAACCTGAAAAAAGGGTCCTGTAAACACGCAAACAGGAGCTGCGACAAGGGGCACCCCTGCCGCAGCCCCCGCCCCAAACGCACCTCGGTCCCCAACCTCCCATTCACCTGTACCCTCAAACGTGCATGCTCATACAAAGTGCGGACCCAACCCACGACCTCCGCCCCAAACCCCTGTCGTAAAAGCACTGCCTGCAACATATCCCTATCAACACTATCATACGTCTTTTCCCAGTCAAGCCCTAAAACACCCCCAGCTTTTCTGCTCTCTAAAAAACCTTTGATCATCCGATGAATCTCCCTCATACTTCTCCCTGGTACCCCATACTGACCCCCCTCCAGTAAGCTCTCCAAAACTCCTTTCATTCTATTAGCAAGAATTCGTGCAAATATCTTATAATCTGCACACATAAGTGTGATTTTCCTATAATCCTCAACCATCCCACATGCACGATTTTTCGGCACCAAAACTACATTACCTATTGACATATCCTCCCAAACTACCTTTCAATTTCATAGCATTAAACAGCCTAACTAGCATCCCTCGCAGAACCTCCCAATGAACTATAAAAATCCCCAGAATCCCATCCAGGCCAGGGCCTTGCCCAGGCCTGACCCTTCACTGCCTGCCAAACCTCCTCCTCAGTTATAGACCCCTCCATACGCTCTCTAACTCCAGCCCCTATCCTCTCAACTATACAGTCTAAAATTACATCCTGGGATACCCCATCACTAACCCCCTGACTCATCTTACACTCAAACCAAGCATCAGCATAATAACTCATGGCTTCCGTGGTGTGAAGAATCTGCCTCGTCCGATACCCACGACACTCCTCAGTTGCCCTCAGAGACATGACCGTCATATCTCTTCTCTGGTTCTGAAAAGTACGTAACACTAATGCAGAGGGCTTATCCCCCCATAAAACTTCCTCTAAACCTCCTCGTACCATCAGAGCATGAAAATTTTCATTCTGCAACTTCCGCAATCATGACCACAGATGATCAATTTCAGCTAGGGGATACCTCCCCCCACTCTCATAACAAGTCCTCAATTGCCCCTCTAGATACCTCAACATTCCCAACCTTTGCCGCGCATCTTCCCTACCCAGTTGCCTATAAAATTCCTGGATTGCCACTTTAGCCCACGCCCACCATTCCACTATATCACTAATCCTTCCCATCGTTCCATACTGTCCCCACCAATCCGCAAAAACCTCCCTGTGATCCAACCCCTGCAACAACCTCACATTTAATTTCCAATACCCGGAATATATCTTCACTGCCCCAGCCCATCCCATCTCTACCAACACACCCCCATGATCAGAAAAACCTACCTGAACTGCCCCTGATACATATACCCGGTCCAACCTAGCCGCATAACACTGTTTAATATAAGTGTGATCCACACGCCACCGTCCTCCCCTAACCACATCCTCCACACTAACAGCCCTCATCACCTCCCTCAAGCTCTCCAACAAAACACCTGCCCTCGAGGTTCCACATCCCTCCCTCTAATAATGCAATTCCAATCCGCAATTATCGAACTAAGGGTAAACTCTCAACGATAAACCAAATCATCACATACAAAATCATCCTTTACACGGCGATTGGAAGTCGCCGCATATATACACCAACGAAACACACCTATTATCTCCCCAAACCCGTCCACCCGACTTTCTACCCCCACCCCCTCCTCCCAGGCTTTTAACTTGAAAGGGCTGGTCTCACGTATACCACCATCACCCCACCCTTGAAATGCCCCAACTCCCAGTATAACACTTATATCCCTTCAAACACAAATCCCTACCACACCTATAATTATGCTCTTGGAGAAAGCATACATCCACTTTCAACCGTCTGAGCGTCACCTCAATCCATCTCCTCTGAACTTCCGCCCGGAGCCCATTAACATTTAAGTTGAAACACCTGAATAGGTCAAAGGGGTTTGCCACTTCGACGCACAGACCCTGTCACAACTGGCACAGAGACCCCACTTTGTGCCCTGCCTCCTTTCACTCCTATCCCACTTTTCTTTCCCTGGGGCAACTTCTTCCCTTGACAACATCCCTCCAGGCCATTTTAGAAGACCTTTAGCCCGGGGTTATCTCATCATCCTCAGAATCCCCACTGGGCCGCTTGCGGGACACTTCCACACATTCCATCTCCCCGTTACCTTCCTCCCTATGCACCTCCACCTCAGCTACCACCACAGGCACAGAGTCAACAAGGTCCTCTACTGGACCAATCTCGCACTCCGGACGCTCCGAAACACCAGATGAGTCCTCATCCAAGCCCAAAACACCCGCCGGTGACGGGCTCCCAAGGAGGCTCTGGATGTCCTCAAACAAGGCCTCGATAACTGGAGACCACCTGCAATAAGTCACCCTCCATGGCAACTTGAGAACACTCCTGCTCCTCTTCCTGCGTTGTTGGGGGTAAAGTCAAAATGGCATCCTCCGCAGCATCAACCGCCTCACTCCAACTCCGAGGGACATCCTTAGTATCAAGGACCTCGGCCACATCCAACTGTACACTCGTCTTGGTCATTTCTCTCAGGTCCGTCGCAGCACGAAAAGTCCCATCATCCAGACGTCCAGGTTGCCGTTCCCTGCGTCTGAACATATGACGGGATAGGCCTCCTCAAAGTCATTTTGAGGGAGTATGATCCCGCCAGCATGCCAGCATAAGTTCCCTGCTGCCACCGACCAACATTAGCTATGTGTATAGTCCCATACTGGCCGAATACTCGCCAAACATCAAATTCAGCAGCCTCAAACGGGAGGTTCCTCACATGAATCCAAGAGTAATGCGCCGACACGTCACGCATACGCACCTCCAATCCCGAGTTGACGACAATAGGCTTGTCCTGAAACTTGTCCACCACTTCTTCATACACGCCAGTGGAGTTGAACTTGACGAAAAATCTGGCTGATCCGTTCAAAGAGATGCCATAAATGGCCTCAGTCGATATTCCGAAGGTGTCACGTAGAACCAATGGCAAGAGGATCTCAGCATTATCAGGATACACAGAACCTTTAAGCAAGTCCACACAGACAGTGTTGACACGGTGCCGGTAGGTATCCACCATTGTGGCGAAAATAAAATTTCACCTAACCTCCACCAGGGGGACGACTGAGCTCACCCGCGCACCACCAAGGCTGGGGAGCAACTAATTTGAAGTATGCTAGTGCATGACCTCTTATTCCATAGTGGTCAAGTTTGTGGGTAGAATGCTGTGGTTTACTGTGTCAAAAGCTTTCCTTAGGTCAATAAAAAGTTCTAGTGGATATTCCTTATTTTCGAGTGCTGTGTAAAGCAGGTCTATCATTTTTACTATTGCATCGTTAGTGCTTTTATTTTTCCTGAAGCCAAATTGGCAGGGGTTGAGTATGCTTTGTGTCGTTATAAACGAGTATAATCTCTTGTGCACAAGTTTCTCGAAGATTTTGGATAGCAATGGTAGATTTGATATAGGCCTATAGTTATTTACGTCTGTAGGGTCACCACCTTTGTGTATTGGTGTAACCTTTGCTGTTTTGAGTAGTGCTGGGAAAGTGCTAGTTTCTAATGATTTGTTAAAAAGTAAAGAAATAGGATATGAAAGGACATGAGCGGCTTGTTTGTATATTAAGGTGGAACTTGAGACAGATGCCCTGATTTATTTTTATGACTTGATTATCATGGAGACTTCAGTGGGTTCAGTAGGTGCAAGATATAAGGAGGATGGGAAATTCCCATCTAGGTAATCACTTGCTCGGCATTGGTATCTGGGATTTTACTGGCAAGATTTGATCCTATGGTTGAGAAGAAGTCATTTATCTTGTTTACTGTATCAATAGGCTGTAGTGGTGTTTCGTTTGGTTTAGTTAGGACAATATCACTAGTTTTTTCAGTTTGTGGGTGCCTATAATCTGTGAGTGTTTTCCAGGTCTTTTTTATATCTGCTCTTGTTTCAGTGAATCTGCTGGAGTAGTACAATTGTTTGGCTTTTTTATTAGTTTGGTGAGAACTGATGAATAGTGTTTAATAAACCTCTTATGTATTGTTACGGCCCCCTACCTAACAATGGGAGTTAGGTAGTTACCTTACCGGCCGGCAGTCAAGGGGTTACGTCATCAGACCTGATGTTTGACTCCTGCCGTCTTGGCTGACAGTGTCAACGAGACTCTCCCTATACAACACTGGAGAGTTCACCAGCTCCCTGATACACCTGGGAGTGTTTGACAGACTTGGAGAGTTCACCAGCTCCCTGATATACCTAGGGAGTGTTCAACAGACAGACCTGAGATTGTCTCTTCGTGATGGTGACGGCCTTAGACTATCTACTGGCTTATTCACCGTACGACTGTGTTCCTGAGACTATGTACATGAAAATGGACTGTTGTACCTGAAATTATGTACCTGAGATGTGGTGTCTTGTGTGACACTGTTAAGATGTGGTGTCGTGTGTGACACTGTTAAGATGTGGTGTCGTGTGTGACACTGTTAAGATGTGGTGTCTTGTGTGACACTGTTAAGATGTGGTGTCTTGTGTGACACTGTTAAGATGTGGTGTCTTGTGTGACACTGTTAAGATGTGGTGTCTTGTGTGACACTGTTAAGATGTGGTGTCTTGTGTGACACTGTTAAGATGTGGTGTCTTGTGTGACACTGTTAAGATGTGGTGTCTTGTGTGACACTGTTAAGATGTGGTGTCTTGTACTCACCTAATTGTACTCACCTAATTGTAGTTGCAGAGTCGATACTCAGCTCCTGGCCCCGCCTCTTGCTGTCTGCTACTGGTCTCTGCTCTCCCCGCTCCATGAGCTTTATCATACCTTGTCTTAAAACTATGTATGGTTCCTGCCTCCACTATATCTTTTCTAGACTATTCCACTTCCTGACTACTCTGTGGCTGAAGAAATGCTTCCTAACATCCCTTTGACTCATCTGAGTCTTCAGCTTCCAGTTGTGTCCCCTTGTTTCCGTGTTCCCTCTCTGGAACATCCTGTCACTGTCTACCTTGTCAATTCCCACAGTATTTTGTATGTCGTTATCATGTGTCCTCTGACCCTTCTTTCCTCCAGTGTTGTTAGTCCTATTTCCCTCAACCTTCTTCATAAGACAGACCCTGAGTTGTGGAACTAACCTTGTCGCAAACCTTGCACTTTCTCTAGTTTCTTTACGTGCTTGACCAGGTGTGGGTTCCAGACTGGTGCTGCATATTCTAGTATGGGCCTGACGTACACGGTATACAGTGTCTTGAACGATTCCTTGTTAAGGTAACGGAACGCTAATCTTAGGTTTGCCAGTCGTCCATATGCTGCCGCAGTTATCTGGTTGATATTGCCTCAGGAGACGTGCTTGGCATTATACTCACCCAAGGTCTTCTCCTTTGCCGAGGTTTGTAGCCTTTGTCCGCCTAGCTTGTACTCTGTCAGCGGTCTTCTTTGCCCTTCTCCGATCCTCATGACTTTGCATTTGGAGGGATTGAATTCGAGAAGCCAGTTGCTAGACCAGATGTCGAGCTTGTCCAGGTCTGTTTGCAGCCCTGCCTGGTCCTCTTCCGATGTGATTCTCCTCATTATTTTCACATCATCCGCGAATAGAGACACTTCTGAGTCTATCCCGTCCGTCAAGTCATTCACATATACCAAGAATAGCACTGGTCCTAGGACTGACCCCGCGATACACCGCTCGTCACAGGCGCCCACTGTGATACCTCATCACGCACCATGACCCGTTGTTGCCTCCCTGTGAGGTATTCCTGATCCCTTCCAGTGCCCTTCCTTTATACACGCGGTCTTCCAACTTTTTACTAATCTCATATGAGGAACTGTGTCGTAGGCCTTCCGCAGTCCAGGAAAATACAGTCAACCCACCCTTTCTCTCTTGCCTTACCTCTGTTACTTTATCATTGAACTCTAGGAGGTTTGTTACAAAGGATTTGCCTTCCTGAATCTGTGTTGTCTGGCGTTGATTATCCTGTTCTGCTCCAGATGCTCCACCATTCTTTTCCTGATGATTTTCTCCAAGACTTTGCACACATACACGTAAGTGACACCGGTCTATAGTTTAGTGCCTTTTTCTGTCTCCTTTTTTAAAGATGGGGACTACGTTGGCCTTTTT
>WNWK01035389.1:0-19796 GCA_009830355.1 Cherax destructor | reverse complement strand
TCTATAAAGTGCATCTTATTTTGACACATTCGAACAAAAAAGAACTATTTTGAAAAAAAAGTTTATAACATAAACATTGCAAAGATTTTGAGGCAAACGATGCCACATATTTTAAAATTGAGTTAACGGATTCTTGTTTATTTAAACAACCACAGGATGAAGTTAATAATGGGGGCAAACAAATAATATTAGCAGTGGTAGGTGGTGGTTGGGGGTTCATAGCAGGGGGGGGTTCCCCCTGCCCCCGTACCCAGGAGTAGCAGAGTTAACGAGATGTAGAACCAGTGGTAGACACACCTCTGGAGTGTAACTTGGTACTTATAACCGTGGTAAAATGCCTGGATTTAACTTGGTACTTTTACTGAACCAGTGGTGACACTGCTCGGGGATGAACTTGCGTATTTACAAACCCAGTGGAGACACAGCTCGGGATTTAAGGGAGAACGTACTTACTGAACCAGTGGTAGAAAAGCCTGGAGGTAAGTGGGTAACTTGGTTTTTACCAAAAAAAGTATTACTCAAGACAGATATTTTAACCTTTTTTACAATTTGGTTTGATACATTTTCCCTTTCATTTCAACAAGCAGGGGTCGGAGGGTGGGAGGAGAGAGAGAATTTTGGGCTTTACTATCCTTGCCTAAAAATTTTAGAAAAACATGGTAGTCCAATGAGATAGTAGTAGATTTTATTCTTCACCCGGGGGAACAGAGGGGGTTCTAATCCAGGAGGCCAAACTAAGAATTTCATTAAACGGCCCGGGGTTAAATGTAAAGTTTCAGCTTCCCGCCTTTCCCATTTCCCAAGTGTTTTTCTCTCTTTATTTCTTTTTTTCTCTCTCTTTCTTTTTTTTTTCTTTTTTCTTTTTATTTTCTCCGGTTGCCGACAATACATCCCGATATTCGTCTTTAAATTTCACCAACTAAGTTTAAAAATGTCATTAAAAGGGTTCAAATATATATTCACCTGACTTAATTCCACTTTTTGTATTCTTTCCGCCCAGACGCCAGGTAAAGTGCCCTCAGTTTCCCGCAGTGTTGTCGACCTCATTAATGTTTTGGCTTCAAAACCCCGAAAGATTTCAGGGGTAATGACGAATTTTAATTGCACAGCCATCAAAATGTTCCCCCCCGTGGCCCCCTGCGGGTTTCCCATGCATGTTCATGACCCCCGGGGATTCTTTGCATGATGGAGAATAATTCTTTGGTTTTATCCGCATTGTTTTGATGAAGCTGTTGCGGTTATCATTCCCGGGATTTTCTTCCGACTGGAGATGTGCAAATTTTTTTTGACTAGCATTTTTTGAATGACTGCCCTCAGGGGGGGTTTGGTTGATGCGGTGAGGAGCTCTTTATCTAGGGGAAATTTCATCTGTCCTCCCGTTCCCCGGGTTTCCCAATGCCTTTTATCCCTCCCCCCACAGGCGCCATAATTCCAATGGGTTTTAAAGCTTCCCATGATTATAATAATAGACTGTAGGAAATGCGTGAGTGATCATTACTGGGTTTTTCTTCATGACAGGGGGCCTCATGAATTTATTTACTCTTTTTTCATGAGTTTTATGAAATATAGATTGATGAACACAAAAGAAGAACCCGGGGGTTTCCCCTTTTCAATGTTCTTCAGCAATTTTGGAAACTCCAAAAATTTGATGGGTTTTTTCTCCATGATCCCATTGTTAGTTTGTCTAGAGCTACAGGTGGTATGTGTAGGGTGCTCACCAGGGGGGGTGGGGTAGGGTGCTATACCAGGGGGTATTTTAGGGTGCTTACACAAGGTGCTGAGAAAGCTTTTTCAAGGTGGTGTGATGTGCAACACCAGATGGTGTGTGTTCCAACACCCGATGGGTGTGAGGGCAACACCAGATGGGTGTGTAGTGTGCTAAAAAGATGGTGGTAGTGTGCTAAAACCAGATGGTCTGTGTAGTGTCCCAACACCGATGGTGTGTGTAGTGGCAACACCAGATGGTGTGTGTAGTGTGCAAACCAGATGGTGTGTGTTTTGCTAAAAACAGAGGGGTGGTGTAGTGTGCTAACCCAGATGGTGTTTTGGTGTGCAACACCAGATGGTGTGGGGGGCAACCCAGAGGGGTTTTAGTGTCCCAACACCAGATGGTGTGTGTAGTGTCCCAACAAGATGGTTTTTAGTGTGCTAACACCGATGGTGTTTAGGTGCAAACACCAGGTGGTGTGTGTAGGGGTTACACCAGGTGGTGTTTTGGGGGTGCTTACACCAGGTGGTGGGGAGGTTCACCAGGGGGTTTTTAGGGTGCTTACACCAGGTGGTGTGTGTGGGGTGTTAACCAGGTGGTGTTTTGGGGGTTTACACCAGGTGTGTGTCGTGGGTTTTGGGAGAAAAAGGAGGTAAAAGATACCCTTTTTGGGAGGGTTTCGGAATTTTCAGTAAGGAAGGAGAGTCCAGCCACCGTCGTCTCGCCGGGTCTAAGTTAGTGGGGGAGGGTTTTGAGAGGTGTGCACAGCGCTGAGCCTCTGACGTCAGGGTACCCACGTCACACGCAAAGGGACCACTGTATGGAAAGATACACTACACAAGGAAAGATACTGCCCGACACTCGGCCATGTTATCGTATGACGCCGGGCATACTATTTAAACCTCATAGACTGCAGACAGGTGGTACTGGATAAATCTATACAATACAAACAATTATAACTTTGAACATCAAGATTAATCTTACCCCCACTTTTGAGTTAATGGTACATAAGAGAAATTTAATGGATCTAGAAATAATGGATATATAAAAAAATTCAAATTTGATCGATCAACTGATTCATGCACTCAGCGGGTTCTGGGAAGAATAAATATTTTACAAGGAAGAAGTTTTAAAGAAAAGAAAACCAAAAGAGGTCAACTGTTAAAGCCAGAACTGGGGGGAACATGAAAAACAAAAAATTTAGATAATGAAATTTAGTAACAAAACACACAGTGACAATTCTCTTAACTCAATCATCTAAGCAGTCTTTTTACTTTAACCCCCAACCCCTAGGGTAAGATTTAATATACAGAATGGTTATCATCTCGGGGTGGACAAACCTTTCAGTAGGTAACTCAATTTTGATTAGGGGGGTCACACTGAACAAAAATGAATTTGGGGGTTTTTCTCAACACTTGTCGTGACGCAAGGAGTAACGAAATCAGGTTGCCCTCTGACTCACTACTAGAAGTTGAAGGTACTGGGTCAGACGGATTATCATTGTCAGTCACAACAGTCCGCGTCGGGGCTTCGTTTTGTCACATACTAACTTCATAGATCTAGATGCGATTCTTTACACTTACCCGATAAGTTCCTAACTTTATACTTACCCCCTTGATATTTTTAACACCATAGGGCCAACAAACTTTTGGTCTAATTTAGGCATTGCTGAAGTTTTGTTAAAGTTAACAAAAACTCGGGACCCTACTTGAATTTTATTTTGGCTTTATATTATTATCAGAAAATTTTCCTTTTGATTAGAAGTGTTTCAGGATTCTTCTGAAAAACTCTGAGCTTGGCTGGTAGAGTTTATGAAATAAAAAAGGGTTATTACTTTTTGGTTTGAATATAACAACTCATAAGGAAACCTTGTCAACACCATAAACTAATGGGCGATCACCTATAGAAATTGAAAGCAAATTTAACACATTGAACACGGTAAATTCACCCCAGGTTGAACTTTTGGGTTTAAAAGGGCCCCAAGACATCAGTACTTTTTTTTATTTTTTCCCCAAAACCCTGGCGGGATGGTGGAACAATGGTAGATTTAGTAATCTTATACAAGGCAAAAGGGTTTTTCTAAATTTTTCCAAAATTACCTCCATTTGGGATACAAGGATTTAGGAGTGGTGTTCTAAAAAACGTTCCTTAAACCTTTAGCTACTGTCTCCAGTCTTGTCTGGAATGGGAATTCAAATATCTGGTGAAATGACGACCATCACACACAGATGTTTTTGCCTTTTGTACATTGAAAATTAGTTAGAATTATTGCAACTTTTCCATGGCCCCTAGTAGGGGGAACATCTGGATAGGTTGGGACCGTTGATATTCCCCTTGTGTTTCATACAAACACTACATTTTTAAAAACTGGAATACTTGCCAAGGGGCCCAAAAGTATTTCAATTTTGTTTTTTAATCAAACGGTCCATACCAGGGTGTGCAACACCGGGGCATGGGAATTAGCTGTAAAGCTTTTTTACAGTGACTGGGGAAATTCTAACTGGTATGCCGTCTACGGGGCTTTCCCCAGCTGGGTTAGGGATACAGTAATTCTTGGTTCATAACAAAGTCACATAGGTGCTGGTGGCTTCACAGGAATAGTCTTCCAGCGGGAATCAGTCACACCAGACCAAAAGGGGGTCTGTTTTTTGGGCATTTTTCATCCTCAGCACAAACGGAGGATCAGCAGTTCCCCGCTAACATGCGCGATAAAGCATCTGAAACACATTTGACTTGCCAGGTAAATTTTCAAAGGAGGGTTAAACCCTTTTGGATAGTTGGACCATCTAGTTTAGTCTTCCAGTGGGTTGTTTATTCTAACAATGGTTTTAGGGCAGATCTGTCAAGACATGGAATTGATAAATTAATCCGGAAGTGTTTTAAAACCACACTTTCCCAAGGCTTTTGCCAGTTACTTAAATTCCCTTTTAGCCTTTTAAGGACTCTACTAGCAAATGCAACTGCTTGTATTTACTATCAATCTTCTGTGAAGAACTGACCAATGCCTATAGAACTAGCATCATGGTTAAATAGAAAGGTTTTGAAATCGGGGAATTTTAAGATTGGAGCAAAGTTAATTTTTCCCAAGGTTTGAAATGTTTTTTCCTGACTGAAGGTCCAAACAAATGGAGCATCTTTCTTAAGCAACTCAGTTAGGGGAGCTCTTTTGAAAAAAATTGGGCAAAAGATCTAAAAAAACCTGCGCCCACAAAGGATCTTAATCAGCAGTTTTGGGATTTGGGAAAATTCAATACTGCATCTTTTTCCCCGTCAGTCATAACCCTCTGGGAGTGACTACGTGCCCCGAAACTTAATTTCATCTGAAAAATTGACATTTAGACAGTTTGATCTTTAGATTGGCTTTTTCCCAAAACTCGTACCTTCTAGTTTTTCTAAATGCTTTTACATCCTGGACATAACAATTCGTCATCTAAATATCCCAAAGACTTTCCTATAAGGCCTCTAAAGATATTGGTCATGGTGAAATGTGATAGGTGAGGATTTTAACCAAAGCCAACGACAGAATTGAAATCCCTGTTGGGAGAGAATGGGTGAGCTCTTGGCTGTCCTCATAAAGGGAATTTCCCAAAAACCCTTGTAAAAAATCGGGGGTTGAGAAACCTTATTATCTCCTATATTAGTAACAGGTCAAAGTAAGGGGGGGGAAACGGTCGGGAAATTTTTTTCGCATTTAACCCCCAAAAAATCACTGGGGCCAAGTCCCGTCCTTCTTGGGGTCCAGGTTAATGGCGCATTCCAGGGTGAGTTAAAAGGGATCACCATGTCAAGCATCTTATTTATTAATTCCTCTGCGACAGTGATTTTGGAATCCATCCTGTCAGGAATAAATTGGTCGGGTACCGGGTTCAAGGGGGATACGATGGGACAATGGTTCTTAAACCCATCTTCTCACCAAGGCAATTGCTCTACGGTGTTTATTCAATGTTTAAAACCGTCCGACTTCGTTGGCGGTAGAACCCAAGTCTTTCTTACGGGGGAATAGACTGGTCCGGTGGAGGATGGATCCCCCCCGGTTAAAATAGCACCGCCCCACTGGCTGGCAATCACCCCAACCCCGGGAAAGGGAAAGGGAGGAACAAGATCAACAATGATTGTATTGGCCTGAGCAACACTGTGCCCGGTTTTAGGACAAGTAGAAAATCTACTGTTTTGGACAGTTGTGATGGCCAAAAATCCCCACTCTGCAGGAATTACGCAATAGGACATTGTCACCATCGGGAACAGGGGGGACAACAACGACCCCTGGAGGCATGTGCTACAGAGGTTTTTTCTGCAGATGGCACATGACGCGAAAAGAGATGGCATTACTAATTTCAAATAGGTGTTTTCCGACAAGGCGTCCCGTGGAGAAACTACTACTTGAATTAGCGGCATTCCCGAGATAGACTCAGTATAAGGCGGTGGGGATACCCCGGTACCTGAGTAGGGGGGATATCTTGCATGTCTAAATTTGTTGAGGTGGAACACAGACTTGGTGACAGAATTTCCGGCCGGGCCCGCGGCAACGCTCAGAACATATGGCAAGATTAATCCGGTCTGAAAACTTGCGCTGATGGCAGACCCGATCCCAGTTGAAAACCCCAAAATGGTACAACTAGGTCATCATTTCTGCCGCCATCGGTGGGATAAAGCAAATTGAAATCTCTGGCAGCAAACCCGATTAGAAGGTCACCGGGGAAACTAATTTATCAACGACAAGGAAAGTAGTGGTTAATTCTCTACCTTGGATAAAGAAGGAAGAGTAGTCCGACCTCTGACACGTAATGGAGAACCCGAAACACCACGAAGGGGGGACCCCAGCTTTCTATGAAAAGGGACATTTTTTTAGCTTTTTATTTTCTAAACAAATAGACCTGATAAGATTTTGGCCCCAGAATAAAAACACCGGGAGGGGGCACCATCAGGATCCTTCACTAAGGGCCCCATTTTGCACGGGAACAATATGCAAAAAAGATGGCGGATTATTAAAAAAGTTTGTTCCACCTCGTTCCAAAAGTATCATCTTCCCTACGGGAATTTTCATCAATAATTTCCCTTATCTCGTCACAGAAAGTCATCATCAGTTACTGGGTTTCATCACCAATCCTCTCCCCCGGATCAAAAGAGCCTCGAAGGAATTCTGATGGGGATGGGACTGTATCTCCCTGTCCCCGGGGCGTCTGATTGGGGCGCCGGTTCCCCCCCCCGTTCAAAACTTTACTTGGGTTTTGGTTATTAGTCTGAGAACCACGGGCCCCTTTCCTCTTTTTACTTTACTGTATGAGCGACCACGGAAGGATCTGGAATCCGCGGTTTTTAAACTTTCACTGGAAATATCATCCCGTATCTGGGGGTGGCAATAAGGTAAGTCTGGATAGGGGTCTTCGAATGGGCGTTTCTTGGGCATTGTGGACAGTTTATTGCAATATGACCTCTGTAACCACAGGTTTAATGTCTGCTGTTACTATAGGTACTCGGTTACATGAGCATACTGACTTTTTACACCCCCTTTTGGGAAAAAGAACGGGAATGATAGTTACTAGGGCCCTTGGGGCTGCACAAACGACAGGGGCGTTTGAGTGCTGTAACTAGGTAATGTGGATTGTACTGATCTAAAAGAGGGAACGATTTGGGAACCTCACGGACATGTCCCGGGGGCTTCAAGAGGGTTTTACACTGACAGTTAAAGGATTGCCTTTTAACATATACTGTGTGGTGGCATCAAAGTTAATGGCACCCCTAAGCTGGGGAAATTTTCCTTTGACCAACCATCCATTACATGGCCAGGCGGGAAGAAAAAGGATTTTTGGGGAAACCAGGAAACGATGATAAAGGGCATCTAACCTAAAGCAAATTGACACAGTGTTCATCGTGTAGGACCGGTTCACTAGTTCCTTTAGTCTCGGATCTACGGGCCCCCTTAGGATTGAGAATTTACGTAATCTTTATTAAATCTTCCCATTTTTAGACCTTTGAAATTTTTTTCATAAAAGAGTCAACACAAATTTGCGGCAGGGACCCAGCCAAGGGTTCTTTTTCCATAGTAATAAGGCACTCCCCCGATGGAGGACTTTTCCGTTTTTCCCTTGAACGAATTCAAGGGAAACCCGTCGTCAAGACTGTCTGGGTCACCATTAAAAAAGGGGGGTGAATCAATGGGGGTTGAATAGTTAAAAAACGAGGAGTCTTTTTTTTGGTGGCATGATTCTGACTAGGCAGTCCCACGCCCCCTTGACTGGCAACACTCAACCCATTACAAGTTACATTTTTTGAGACATGACTGAGCAAATAAACGAGAATTGACTTGAAAACAAAATTTTAACAGTTAAAATATAGCTTAACTGAATAATTATTAATATTCTGCATGGAACACGGATAATAAAAATAAACAAAAAAAAGATAACTCACTGGAAAATTTACTTGGGGAAAATTCAACACACAAGATAAAACAACAGCTTTAACTTTAACAGCAAAAGAGTTTTTTTTTCTTTTAAAAATCAACAAAAAACACAATAAAAGAATTAAATGCACAATTAATTAAAAGAACAAAAATGGGTTTTGGCACTAGCAACAATCTGATAAAACAAATCGATAGAATTGTTCACTGGGGAAAAAATTAAAAAACTTTTTGCTTGATCACTAGAAGTTCACTGGAATAATACTTATTACTCAGGAAAAGACAAGTTATAGAGCAGTAAAACAACAAAATTGATAAAACAGGGGAATACGGGCCCTTTACTTTTTCACAAAAAACAATTTAGGAAATGATTGGAAAAAAAAAACACACGGGGAAAATTTTAAAAAACAAAGATATTAGAAATAAAATAGTTTGAACACTCTTATTTAATTCAAAAAGCAATAATAATGCAACAGTTACTGAACAAAAAAAAACATCTTTTAAAAAAACAAAAGGAAAATTTTTCAAACACATGAAAACAAAAGAAAAAATTAATGACAATAAAATTTATGAACATTACATTATGAAGATATCATCAAAAGGGACAGAAAGATTTGAAAACAAAGTCATTTTTTGATTATCAATAATTATTTTAGCAAAAAAAATCCTCAGTAAGTTATTTTTTTTAATCTAAAAATGAAAAATTTTGCACCAAAAAAAAAAAAGTACACAAAACAATAGCAGGTAAGGGAAAAAAAAAATGACTGCAACACATGGAAAAAGGAAATTTCTGGAAAAATTAAAAATTGGGAGGAAAACAATATGTAGTTATTGGGGGAAAAATTTAAATTTAAATTTCACAATTAAAACATTAACAAACAAAAGATAATAAAAAAAATAACGGATAAAATTGATGGAACACAATAATTAAAAAAAAGAAAATTCAACAACACATGGGGAAGTGGGGAAAAAATTAAAATCTTTTAAAAAAAATTTTACTTGGGGGAATATTGGAAACAAGATAACTTTTAAAAAAACTGTATTACTGCATTTAGTAAAAAACGAAAATTTACAGAAATAATAACGCAATAATTAACAAAAGAAATACTAGTGAAAAAAAAATTAATAATTAATTACTTTAACACAGAACACTTCCCAGATAACTCAAAATTTATTTCTGAGAAAATTTTCTCAACACAGAAATTGTCTAGTTTTTGAAAAAAAACAACACAAAAATGTCTCTAGGGGAAAACTTGACTAATGGCGGGGGGCTGGTGGAGGAGGGGTCCACACGCCGATATCAGGAGAAGTATAAACGTTGAGCTAACCGAGGTTTTTGACAGTTGGCACAAAGTTAGAAGAAAACACCAGGGGGCCCGACCTGGTTGTAGAAAAACTGCTTGCAGGACCCAGTTAGGGGTATAATCCACACTTTAAAGTTTTGTGGGGGGATGCACGGGGTTGGGGTCTGCCTTAGCGTGGGGGGTGGGGGGGGTGGCTTTGGGGTTGCCCAAAATGCTTCCCGCGTGCCCTTTGGTTTTCGCCGTTTTCATGAATTTAACCCGGGGGGGTTTAAAACCCAGGAATACCAGGGGGTTATTGACCCGAACAGAATACACTGGGACAAGGTGGGATAAATGCTTGGGCTCCCTGGCTTACTTCTCAGACGCAGAGTGGCTTGCTGGCTTATGAATAATTTCCCCGATTACTGGTTTGGGAAACTTGTGACAAACTAGCAAGCAAGGTAGAAGCTGGCTTAATGGTGACCGGTTTGGGTTTACTGGCTTGAATGGGACTCTCCCTCACTGCATGGAAAAATTTGCAAAACCCGGGGCAACCTCTAGGTTTTTGCAAAAATTTAAAAATAAGGGACTTAGCTGACCAGGAGATACTGTAGATATGTAGATTTTTTATGTAGGAGCTTAACGGGTCCTGGGGGTGTTTGCTTTTTGAAGTCTATTTTCTATAACATCAATGAAAAAATTACGGCACACCCTGCTCACCACTTTTCGGTGGGTTTGGGGGAGAAAAAGGGGGGCAAAGATACCCGTTGGATGGTTGGTATATTTACAGGTGAAGGAGAGTCCAGCCACCCCCTGTCCGCCAGGTCAACGTTGGAGGGGAGTGCCTTTGGAGGCTGTGCATGCTGAGCCCTCTACGTCAGGGGGGTGACATCAACGCAAAAGGGGCCAGCTGAAAAAAAAAGATACAACAATTAAATTGATAAACGTGTAGTCTTACACCAGGTGGTGTGTTTTGGGGCACACCAGGGGGGGTGTAGGGTCTTACACCATGGTGTAGGGTTTTCCCCGGGGGTGGTGTAGGGGTGAACCAGGTGGTGGTGTAGGGTGTTCACCAGGTGGTGGGGGGGTGCTTACACCAGGTGGTGTGTGGGGGAACCAGGGGGTTTTTGGGGCTTACACCAGGTGGTTGGGGTAGGGGCTTACAATGGGTGTGTAGGGTCACACCAATGGTGGGGCTACACCAGGTGGTGGGGGCTTACAAAGGTGGTGTGTGTTACACCCGGTGGTGTGTGAGGGTGCTTACCGGTGGTTGTGGGGAGGGTAAACATGGTGGTGGTGCTTCACCATGGAAAGGGGGAAACCCGGGGGTGGTGAAAGGGGTTAACCAGGGGGTGTGTGGGGCTAACCCGGTGGGGTGGGGTGCCACCAGGTGGTGTGTGTAGGGTGCCAAACCCCGGGGGGGTGGGGCACACCAGGGGGTGTGTGGGGGCTTAACCCGGGGGGTGGGGTGCTTACACCCGGTGGTGTTGGGGGTCTTCACCAGGTGGGTGTGTGGGGCTACAACCGGGGGGTGTGGGGGCTTACACCGGGGGTGTTGGGGGGCTTACACCAGGTGGTGTGTAGGTGCCACCAAAGGGCCCCCTTCCCCCGTGGTGTGTGTATGGTGCTTAAAGGTGGGTGTGTGTGTGTGTGTAGGATGCTTCACCTTGGGAAATTGGGGGGTGTAAAACCAGGGGGGGTGTAGGGTGAAACCCCCGGGGGGTGTGTAGGTGCCCATCAGGTGGTGTGTGTAGGGTGTAACACCAGGTGGGTGTGAGGGTGATTAATCAGGTGGGTGTGTAGGGTGGGTTACACGAGGGGGGGGGGTGCCACGAGGTGGGTGGTAAAGGGTTACACGAGGTGGTGTATAGGGATCAGGTGGGTGTGGTGCTCACACCTGGTGGGTGGAGGGGTCACACCTGGTGGTGGGGGTAGGGTGCCACACCCGGGGGGGGTGAGGGGCTCACCCAGGGTTATGTCAGGGTTTTACATGATTCAGGGGAAATGAGTCTGTTTTTTCCCGGGTTAAGGGGGTGGGTGAGTCTGTTTTTCAGGGGGTTGGGGGAAGGGGGGAGTCTGTTATTTCAGGGGGTTGGGGAAAGGGAGTCTGTTTTTTGGGGAAGGGGGTGAGTCTGTTATTTCAGGGTTGGGGGGGTGAGCATTTAGGGAAGGGGGAAGGTGAGGGGTGGATTTCGGGTTAAGGGGAAAGGGGGAGGTGTAGTTTCTGGGTTAAGGGGGAAGGTGAGGCGGTTTTAGGGGGTTAAGGGAAGGGGGGCGTAGTTTCAGATGTTAAGGGGGAAGGGGGGAGGCTGTAGTTTCAGGGTTAAGGGGGAAGGGGGAGGTTAGTTTTAGGGTTGGGGAAGGGTGGGCTGGTTTCAGGGGTTGGGGGGGTGAGGTTAGTTTCAGGGGTTAAGGGAAAGGTGTTCAAATTTCACGATTTTCCCAGTCTCACGCATCCAGTTAAAAAACCCTTTTTGGTCCAGTATCAGTGTGTCCAGACCACAGTCTGTGTCCCAATATCACTTGTGTCCCAGTGTCCTCTGTGTCCAGTATCACCAGTGTGTACCTGTGTTGTCAGTGTGTCCCAGTGTGTCCCTTTTTGGCAGTGTGGAAAAAGGCCCAATGGTCAGTGGGTATCTCAGTGTCACCAATGTGTCAGGGGATTTTCAATGTCACTCAATTTTCCCAGTTTGTGTTTGTGCCCCAGTGTCACTCGGGTGCACCAAAGGGTCGTCAGTGTCCCGTGTCAGGGGTTCCAGTGTCACTGGGGTGTTTCAGTGTCACGCAGTGTGTTCCTGTGTCACTCAGTGTGCCCCAGTGTCACACTGGCCCCAGTGTCACCAGTGTATCCCATTGTCACTCAATGCGTCAAGAACCCCACCCCCTTGTCATGCATGCCCCTTGGTACCTGGACAACATTTCCCCTTCCCATGCGACCCCTTGGTACCTGGACAACACTTCCCCCCCATGATGAAGGGGGATGGACAAATTTTGTCCGCATGACAACCTTGGACCGGAAAATTTCCCCTTGTCCCATGACAACCTTGTCCCTGACGACATTCCCTTGTCCTGCAGAAACCTTGGCCCTGGACAAACTTTTGTCCCAGACAACCTTGGTACCGGGAAACATTTCCCCTTTCCCATGCATGACTACCTTGGTACCGGGACAACACTTCCCTTGCCATGCATGACCCCCTTGGGACCTGGACAACATTTTTGCCCCATGACAACCTTTACCGGACAACACTTTTGTCCCCATGACAACCTTGGCCCCGGGAGACATTTCCCTTGTCCTCGACAACCTTGGTACCTGGACAAACCCCCCTTTCCACATGACCCCCTTTGGTACCTGGAAACATTTCCCCCTTCCATGCATGACACCTTGGCCCGGAAAACCTTTTGCCATGCATGACCACCTTGGTACCGGGACAACACTTTTGTCCTGCATGAAACCCTTGGCACCTGGACGAATTTCCCTTGTCCCAGACAACCTTGGCACCGGAACATTTCCCCTTGAAATGCATGACCCCCTTTGGTCCTGGACGACATTTCCCTTTAAAAGCTGACCACCTTGGTACCCGACACTTACTAAAAACCATCGAAAGGAGGAATTTGGTTTTCCCCTTTTATGTTTTTGTCCGGGATTTAGTTCTGTGCATTTTAGCGGATTTTCTTTTTTATTTTAAAATTAGTTTAAGTTTTAAAAAAAGCAAAGGGATTTGTTGACAAGTTTTTTCCCAAATTTAAAACACGAATCACGAAAAAGGTTTCATCCGAATTTTATCTTAAAAAAATTTTTTTTTTGGGGGGAGGATATGTTTTTTAAATTTTTGGTTGTTTTTTTCCGTTAAACCTGCTGTTGAGAATGATAATTATTTCAGCACGGTTTTGTCGGGGCAAGTGAAAACTCGCTGGTTGGAGCCCTGATTGGGGGGGATGGCACCGGGTGCCCACATCCGGCTCTTTTAATAACAACCTTTCCCCTCCCCGGTAATTATTGGGTAAATCTTCTGAGCGTCTTGAATTAACTTTTCCACACATATCTGGGAAACCCATATCTGGGGAAACTCACATATCGGGGGAGAACCACATTTTGGGGAAACTAAATTGGGGGGAGAACTCACATATCTGGGTCCCAACACTTTTCCTTTGCACTGAAGTCCCCAAGTCTCCGATGCCATCTATATCAAAAGTATAACTATTTTAAAGGGCCAGATTTCTCCCAAGTTATGTGGGGAAAAGATTAATTCAAGATTGTATTGTAAAGATTCACTCACAATTTCTCCCTTGGGGACCTTAAATTTGGAACATGAATTCATGAATATATACAAAAAAAATTTAAGCCGGACTGTATAACAATTCTGAAGAAACTTTTTTTTGTATTAATGATTATGGGGTTTCAGTGGTTCAGTTAAATGGTAAATATATCTTTCTTACCAAAATGATCTTTGGGGATATATTCTAAAGTCCCCCAAAGGGAAGTGACTAAGACCAAAACAGTTACTTTATCTGTTGTGAGAGTTTTAATCATGAAGGGACATAATTATTGTTCTCAGCGGGCAACATGTCCATTTTTGATTTTGTCTTATCTTCCTTATCAGCTTTGTTAATGAGGGTTTTTATGCGGTTTTAGGATTTTATGAGGGGTTTGAGGGTTTTTGGGTTTAGGGTGGTTATGAGGGTTGCACACATTCAATTCCAGAAACATTTTATTCACATTCCATTGTCCTTGGTTTTTTGCCGAATTTTTTCTATGGGCCTCAATGACCACGTTTAAAATTCTAAATTCGTTGGTAATGTTTACTTTTCCCCATTTTTCGATCTTACTAAACATTTATCATTTACTCACATTTTTTTAAAATTCAGGACATTTGGGTATGCAACAATTTCCTTATCAGAATATTAATTCCCTTTAAATTACACTGATTACACTTTTAATTATCTGTTTACAATATATAAGGAAATTAAAAAAGAAAATGGTTCTATCAACTTAACCCCTTTAAAAGCCCACTAATGACACCCCAAAACTTTTTTAAAAACACTATTTTTCCCTACAATTTTTACACAAAATTACGGGAAAATTTTAAAAAATTTTTCCCACATTTTCCCCCTTTGAGTTAGTTGGTATTATAACACTTAAAATAGTTCATTGACTGGAAACATGGGGGCAGCCCCGGGTTTCAGGATTTTATGATCCCTTTAAATAGGTTTCCCAACATCATTGCTTCAGATTGTTTATTCTGGGGGGGATGAAGAAGTGTCCGGGGGGCCCCCAAAAAGTTGCATAAATTTTTTTCTGAAAATTTTTACGCTTCTTTAAATTTAAAAATTTTTGTATGACAAAGAAGTCATCCAATGCTATGTTTTCGGTTTTAGGAAATTTAAAGTTTAAATCCAAAAACTTTTTACCCATGGGGGATGAGTGTCTTTTTCCCTTTTTTTTTGATAGCCTCGACCAACCAATCACTTTGGGGGAAGAGAGATTTGTTTGTCTTTGGATTTTCCAAAGACAGCCAAGACCTGGGGAACTTCCAGCAAGTGACCGATCTTTTTGCTTCCAGGGGGCCTGGGGGGGGTTGGGCATATTTTGGTTTATAAGCGCAGATGCCACGATACTTTTAAAAGTTGTAGACCAGGGTGCTGGGAGCAACACAAATTTTTCCCCCCGGGGGTGGGACAAAAAACAAATATCCTCTTTTTACTTGATTTATTTTTTTACCCCCAGTGATTAACCTTTACTGCCAAAAAAATTTAGTGGTAAAACCCCCAAATGATACGATTGGATACAACCATTTGGGGATAATTCAATGGTATATTTTTTATATTGAAAACCGGCCCCTTATTTTTTTGTTTTGCAGGTGACGTGGGGGAGTTATGTGACGATAATAGATATTTTATATTCTATTCATTGGAAATGAAGTGTACACCATATATTTTAGAACCCTGAAAAGAAACATCAAGGATTTTGCGTGGTCACTTACCTTTGTTTCCCAATTTTTTGAAATACTACTATTTACCTTTGATTTTTTCTTTTAAAACCTCTCAGTTAAAATTTTTTCATACAGTTGAGATTTTCTTTAAATGAACGATACTTATGTTCATCCTTTTTCATTAAATCAGTTTTATTTATTTTTTTTGAATAATGAATATTAAACCCAAATAAGATTGAACAAAATTTAATACTTTATACATACATTAAAGCAGACCCTTTTGAACCCTTTCAGACGCTACTGTGTTGCATATAATTGCCATGATGATCATTCCGGGGGCTGGTAAAATTGTCATTACCGAAAAAAATCATGGGTTTGGATCAAGACAAGAAGTAGACACCACATCCACAGACAGCTCAAAAAAACACTGATCAACAATCAAAATGCTCCCGAACCCAAATAGCAATTTCCCCAAATAATTTTTGGGCACTGATAAATCATATATATATAAAATTTAAAATTTTTTGTTAGGTCTCTTTTCAATATAAAACCCCCCAAAAGACAGGTTGCAAAGGCTTGCGGAGGGGTTTTTTTACCCCAAAACTCATCCACTACCTTCATTATTGTTCCAGCAGTCAAAAAGGTGGTTGTGCTTCCATGTTTATATTTTAAGGAAAGGGGCAGCCGTGCAAGAGGTTGCCACTACACGGGGAGACGGGCCCCCTTCCCAACCGGAGCCTGGGGGAACAATTTTAAAATCCACCTCTCTTGAACCAAACAAAATTTAGCTACCACCCCACACATAAAACTGGGGGCCCCGAAAACTTAAAAACCCTTTGGGCAAAACCGTGGGGCAAGTATTTAACATTAAAATTTTTCGAGCGATGAGAAAGTGAGGAAGTCTTCAATGATAGAGTTTCAGGTGGTTTGGGTGCGTCACGCACTGTGGGTGCGGTCTTGGAAGTGTGAGTCGGGTTAGTCTTGCCTTAAAGCCTTCTTGTCGTTTTTTTCATTTTCCCTTTAATAATGAGAAAGCCTTGGAATTTCTTTTTTTCATAGTGGTTGTTTTTTGTATATATAATATATATATATATATATATATATATATATATATATATATATATATAATTAAAAATTAAAAAGGAAAACCCCCTCTAGAACTTTTTGGGACCTCATCCTGAAAAAGACGAAAAACGCATCAGGGAAAACTCAGGTTTTTCCCCCGGAGCTGTTTAAAATTTTTTCCTTTTTACCACCCCTATATATATATATATATATATATATATATATATATATATATAATATATATATAAAAAAAAAAAAGGTGCTTTTAATGACAGAATACATTGACAGAAAACAAACAAATAAATGGTACAATATATCGAATAATTTCCTCCGCCCTCCAACCCGGCCCGACCCAGTATGGTTCATTTCCCCTCTGGGTGGCCACGCTGAGGGCTAAATAACGTTGCCTTTCCCGGGTTTGATGAGTCTGGAACCCAGTTCATTAAAAAAATATTTTTTTTTTTCCCAATGCCCCAAGGCTCTGATCCACGGGGAAAAATTGATACTGGGCGCCCCTGTCTTGCCGATTTTTGGTTCCTCCCGTGGTCAGCCTCCCCGCCCCGACACTGTGATGGATGTAGGTGTCGCCAGTGTCAACAGGTATAGTCCCATCAAGAGCTTCCCTTTCTTCCAAATAGATGGTGATCCCGCGGGGCGGTTTGAGGGGTTGTTGGTTTGGGGTTTGGGGATCGGGGCTTTTTTTTGTAGATCCTAAACAAGGGTTCTCTTTATGATGTCGTTGAATTATTGTGTCTTGCATCCCACCTTTTTTTTGGAACTTTTGACCATGTGACCATATTTGGTTTGCATCGCCGAAATCCCGTTTTTCCTTAATTGGGGCAGCAAGGCGCAGAGCCACTGAAGGGGAGGTCGGGGTGGGGCGTTTTCCCCATTCCCAAAGGGACCTGGAGGAAGTCCCCAAAGGAGGTTCACGCTAGAGAGGGGACCCCCGTCTGAATTACAGCCCTAAGCATGTTGGCAAGCATTTTTTTGTGATGGGGCCACCCCGTTGACTGTTTGGGGGGTTCGCATAGGTTTTGGCGGGAGCAAAGAGTCTCCCATTCGTGATGGATGGCGTAGCAGGTCCTGTTTTCCCCGCTGAAATATATATATCATGCCGTTTGGAACCGGGTTAGCCCAAAAAACAAGACCATTTTCTGAATTAAAAAGACAATTTGTATTAGGAAAATTTCGATTCAACCGGGTAGAAAAAAATTATATGATTTTTTTTTATCATATTAATTAATGTAAACGGACCCAGATATATATTCCAAAAAAATTTAGCTACAAAATATTGTTTTTTTTTTTTTAAAAATAATCTTTATATCATTGTAATAAAAAAATGTTTCTAACTTTCTGTAGAAGAATTTTTTAAAAAAGTTTATTTTTTAAAGGGGAGTTCGGTTTTTGGAAAGTTAAAATTAATTTATTTAGCATGAAAAAATTTTTTATAAATGTGAATAAATTTTTAGATGTCATGCAAAAACCTTTCCCTTTAATATTAAATTCAGAGATTTAAAATGAATAAAAGGGGAAAATAATTTAGGGTTAAAAGAATACAAGATAATTAATATCCTGTTAGAAAGTTAGAAAGGATAATTGTTTAAAATTTAATTTGTTTTTGATTATAGATAAGGGATTCTAGAATTAACATGAAGGGGACAAAGTTTTAAGTGTTCCTTTTTGGTCCCCAAACAAAGCGCGCCACACAAAACAAAACAAACACCACACACACCTTAAAGTAAAGAAACTAGAGAAAGGAAAGGTTTGCGACAAGGTTAGTTCCACAACCAGGGTCTGTCCTATGAAGAAAGGTTGGGGGAAATAGGACTAAAAACATGGAGGAAAAAAGGGTGAGAACTGATAACGACATACAAAAACTGGGGGAATCGAAAAGGGTGAAGGGACAGGATGTTCCAGAGAAAACACAAAAACAAACAAACAAAGCTGAAGACTCAGAGAGTAAAAGGGATGAAGGGAAATTTCTTCAGCCACAGGAATCAGGAAGTGGAATAGTTAGAAAGATATAGGGAGGGGAACCATAAAAGTTTTAAAACGAGGGGAAAAGTCATGGAGCAGGGGGAGCAGAGACCCAGATCACAAAGGGAAAAGGGGGGCCAGGCGAGTCTCGACCCCCGCAAACCCCAATTAGGTGATACAATTAGTGATAAAACACACACACACACACACACACCGCGCGCAAGACACTGATCGGAGCGTATTATTGAAGATAAAGCAGGGAAAGGAACCCACACCCTTTAAAACCAAAAAAAAAAAAAGGTAGAAGTTTGAAACAAGACTTCCGATGCTAAAAAATTTTTTTAAGAAAAGGGGAGGTTAAGGAAACTACTTAACCGACAAACAGTGGAGGGGGAAATAAGGACGACATGATAATAAAGATGAAAACGGGGGAATTGAAAGGTGGATGGGACAGAATGTTGAAATGGGAATAGCAACAAGGGGGCATAATTGGTTTAACCCAGATGAGTAATAGGGGTCTTCGGGGATTTCACCCAAAAGTTGTCAGGAAGTGGAATAATCTGAAGAGGTATAGTGGATGCAGGATCCAAAATACCAAGACAGTTAATAAGGCTCATTGAGCAGGGGTGAGGGAGCTCCTGCCCCCTTCCCCCCTTTCAAGTAGCAACCAGCGAAGATGAAGGACCAGGGCTATGAATCAAACTCTGCAAGACGTCAAAAAAATTTGGGAAAGGTTTTAACAAGATTAGTCCCCGAGCTGGAGGACAGGAGGGTTAGGGGGAAAAAAAACGACATATAAATTTCAGGAATTTAAAAATTTGGGCAGAGACAGGATGTTCAAGAAGGGGAAAAAAGGGGGCCAATTTAAGGAAGACCAGATGCGAGGGATGTTAGGGTACTTTTTCATAGTTGTCAGGAAGTGAAATTGGCAAGTGATGTAGTGGGGGCAGGAACCATAAATAGCTTTGAAGAGGTTTGATAAAGCTCATGGGCAGGAAGAGAGGGGCCCAGTGGGTCATTGAAAAGGGGGGGGGCCGGAAGCTATGAATCGACCCTTCAACTGCAAATAGGTGAGTACACACCCCACACACAAGTTTTTCTCCTCTCTCTCTCTCTCTCTCTCTCTCTCTCTCTCTCTCTCTCTCTCTCTCACCACACACACACCTAGTGTGGAACAGGTGAAATAATTTTTTGACAGAAAACTGGGAAAAAGATGGTTTTTTCCCAGGATGCACAAAGAACATGGAAGCATATTTAAAATTACCTACTAATAAAATTTTGTCGAAAATTAAAAATATTTTTTTTTTTAAAAACAAAAAGGAATAAAAAGCTAAGTTACGGCACAGAAGATGATGAGTCTACAAGGGGCTACAAAAGGTTTGATAGTTCCAGATTAAAAAATTGGGTTTTAAGGGGGAGTCGAACCCCGAAAG
>WNWK01035388.1:0-19796 GCA_009830355.1 Cherax destructor | reverse complement strand
AAAAAAAAAGTTGTTTGGTTTTTTTTAGGCCCCAAAGGAACGTAACCCCTTTTTTTTCCCTTTAAGTTCTTCAGCGTGGGATGGCTCTGTTTTTCAAAAAAGGAAAATAGTATATAAAACCCCCTTATTCAAGGAAACGTTGTGTTAAAATTTCAAAGCAATCAGGGGAAAATTTTGGAGATGGGGGGGAACAGAATTCTTCCTCTGTGTGCGTGTCAAGAGGTGATAAAATGCCGCGGCAAGGGGCTAGAACCCTTCTCCTGTATATATTACTAAATGAAAAAGGAGAAACTTTTTTTTTTCCTTTTTGGGCCACCCCGTTTCAGTGGGAAAAGGCCGACGGTTGAAAGAAAAAAGAAAATATATATATATATAAAATATATATATATATATATATATATATATATATATATATATATATATATATATATATATATATATATATATATATATATATATATATATATATATATATATATATATATAAATATATTAATATTATGAAAAAATTTTGAACGAGTGATAAAAAAAGTTTATGGATTTCGGTTTTTAAATTAAATATTTCAGAGTTTGCAAGATATATATTTATTTTATATATTTTTTTTTTTTACACGTGGGGTTTTCCACTGAGGCAGGGTGACCCTAAAAGAGAGAAAATAAAAAAGAAAGAAAACTTTTATCATCATTCAACACTTTCCCCAACACTCATACATAATCGTGATTTGAGAGGAGCCGATATTGGGAGTTTAGATGTCCCTCCAAACTGCCAATACCCCAAAACCCCTCCCTTAAAGTGCAGGATTGACATCCCATTTCCAGGACTCAAGTCCTGCAACCGGCCCCAACCTCACAAATATTGCCCCGTCACACTTCAGCAGCTCGCGGGTCCCAAAACTATGCGTTCCATTCACTCCTATCTAACATGCTACACGTTTGGGGGAAGTAAAACCCCCTCCCAAAAACCTTTCCCCTCTGAAACCCTGAGAACGTCCCCCATCCTGCCTTCCTTTTCACAGATGTATATGCTTCCAAGTCATTCTACTTTTTTCCATTTTCAAATAACCAAAACCCCCCACAGCCCCCTTCAGTTTTACTAATACTTTTAGTAATCCACACCCCCCCTAATTTCCACACTACGAATTCTCTGCATAATATTTACAACACATTTCCTTTTAAAAAGGGCATCTCCACTGCCCCAGCCCCTCTTCACTGCAGCATTTTTAACCATGCTCCTTTCCCATATAAGATGTTGGTACCACTTTCTCAACATTCCCTTATTTGCCTATAGATAACGTTTTTTTGTTTCCACAGATACCCAGCACACCACTCACCTTCTTCTTTCATCAATTCTATGGTTAACCCCATCCTTCATAAACCCATCCACTGACAAGTCAACCTCAAGATCTGAACACACTCACTTCTCCCATACTCCCAACACCAATTGATATCCAATTTTTTTTTTCTAAATCGTTTGATACCTCATCACCTTACGCATCTATGTTCGTTTTAACTTTCTACCTTTTTCACAGCCTCCCCAAAACCCTCCACTAAGCTTTGCAACTTTTCTTTTGAATCCCCAAAAGACAGTATCATCAGCAAAAAGTAATTGGTCAACTCCCATTTTGTATTTGATTCCCTATAGTTTAATCCGACTCCCCTCCCCATCAATAAATATGTTAAACAACAATGGTGACATTTCACACCCTTTTCATAATTTATATTTTATTTTTTTTAATTTTAAATTTTGTAAAAGTTATTTTTTTTTTTGGGAGATAGGCTTAATTTTTTTTGGTTGAAATTTAAAAGAAAGGCTTGTTTATTTATTGATTGAAATGGAAATGCTCTAAGGTTTTTGTATTCTTGTATTTGGGTAAACTTTTAAATAATAAGCAGATTTTTTTTAAAAATTAAAAAAAAGCATCCAGTAATACAATTGTTTCAATAAAATTAGACAAGTTATAGGTAATGCTACCGTTATCTTCCCCACCCCCTCCTGTTATCATCCCCACCACCTCCTGTTATTTTTTCTACCACCTCCTGCTATCTTCCCCCTATCTCCGTTATCTTCCCCACCATCTCCTGTTATCTTCCTACCACCTCCTGTGTCTTCCATCCCACCCCCCCTTACTCTTGTCTCCTTCCGTCTATCCCTACTCCCCCCAAACCTCTTCATTCCTTCGCTTTTTCCTTCCCTCTAATCCCCACTCTCTCAATCACTCCCACAATCCTCCCCCCTTTCCTTTCTCCGTCCCTCCCCCCTTCCCTTCCTTCTTCCTCCTCTCAACCCTCTCCTTCCCCCCCCTTTTTTCCCCCGCTTCCTTCCCCCCTCCCTCCTTCCTTCCTTTCTTTTTCCCCCCCCCTTTTCCCCTCTCTTGTCCTCCCCTTTTTATTCTTTTCCCCCCTCCATCCTTTCTCTCCTTCCCCTTTTTCCTTCTATCCCTTCCTCTCTCCCTCCATCCTTCCGTTCTCTTTTCCCCCTTCCCTTCCTCCATTCCTTTCCTCCTTCCCTTCCTCCATTCCTTTCCTCCCCCCCTTCTCACCTCCCCCCCCACCAGGTACTTTCTTCAATGATAGGAAGTAAAAAGACTGGCTAACACGGTAATAAAGATATAAACACCTCGGGCATAATGAACCAGTAATAAACTAGTGCTTTAAAAAGTCAGAAGATTATAATAAAAAATAATAAACACAAACGTTACAGCATCATTAATTTTGGCCAACATTCATGATCTAAAAACCCAAGCAAGAATAAAACCCATTTACCCCGAGAATCAAAAAAAAATGGTTTTAAATAACACTGGGGAGCGGGCAGAGTAGTCCATAAAACTAGAATTTTGTATCAAGATCCCATGATGTTGCAGATTCTGACAGATGTAAAAAAAGGGTTTTTGGGCCCCGACATCATAAGGGAAATTTTTGATACCAGGAAATTCTTCAACACTTGTCCAACCTATGGACGAAGACCTACTTACACTAGTGGATGGTTCCACTGTGATCCCGTCCCCTTTCTGCCACTCACCTGACTACAGTTTTAAGTCCCTCTGACCATGTGCGTACTTCTACAAGAGTGATGGACGAACACACCGATTCCAGGCTGAGGGACTGATTACCTCCCCTCCTCTTTCACCTTCTGCTTTGTAATGGACTGAAGAAGGTCGGTGACAAAACGTTTCCTTAATGAAGGTTTCCATTTGGAAAGTGTTCCAAACCCAAACAAAAAAGCTTGCAACCATGATGACCATAAAAAGCGTGTGTTCAACACATGGGGATGTTGAACACCCCAACCGTAACTGCCTCGCCTGTCCATCAAAGTCCCGTTACACTATATCCAAATTGCTAATCAACCGTATATTATCCATTCTGAGACCACTGTAACATGATGCGACAGGTCCTTCTAAACCCATCCTATCTCGCCACATTTGTACTACTACTACTGCCACTATACTGCTACTAACACTCCCATCCACACGACCTTCCACCATATATCGTTTCAAGAAGCAACTGGGGGGGAAACTTTTCCCCTTCAATAAATGTCCTGAACTGTACACAAGTGTTTTTTTCCACATCTTGTCGGTATCACCATACCATTTCTCAAGATTTATTGGTATGTCATCCTTTAAATGAAAAGTGAGGTATGACCTTTTGTATTGAGTTACAATGGGTAAGTTCAAGCGTTGGCGGGTGATGAAGAATATTGGCGAGAGGTTTTGTGACTGTGC
The DNA here is from genome assembly GCA_009830355.1 of Cherax destructor. Taxonomy (NCBI): domain Eukaryota; kingdom Metazoa; phylum Arthropoda; class Malacostraca; order Decapoda; family Parastacidae; genus Cherax; species Cherax destructor. Next base: position 16,077 of record WNWK01035388.1, on the reverse strand, counting down.
TCGGGTTAGTCTGTTGAGACCCCGGTCTTGACAAGCTGACATCCAAGTCCTAATTTCTGGCCCTATATTTTAAATGTAGGGGAGATGGGCTCTGTCCCAGGTCGGGTTTTTTACCCCGTTTTTATGTTCTGGGAAAAATGTTTGAGATCACGAGCTGTCTTTTATGCGTAGAATTTACTCTTTCCAACTCAAGGAATAATATACATTCCAGTTGTGTGTCAAGAAATACGCAGATATAGGGTTTATCCTGCCTATGTCCCTTTTAAATTTATTTTATTTACTTATTCCCTGGGATGCTGAAAATTGGGGTGTGCAAAAGAGTCATTCAGTGAAAACGGCAGTTTTAGTTTCCCGAACAACTGGGTCACCTTTTTTTTTTTTTTTTTTTTTTTTTTTTTTTTTAAAAACGCAAACCTATGTGGGTCATTCAGCGGGAAGACGTGAGGCTTGATCCTCCGTCTGCTGAGCGCCAGAAAGACTCGCTTCCTATTTGTACTCACCCAGATGTCACTAGGGCACCTGGAAATTTACTTCGCTAAGATTCCATAAAAAAATAAAAATGCCAGTCTTCGACTACACTGACTTATCCCACATCATGATGTGTCCATGATAATTTTGGGTATGAAGCACGGTTAATTAAGGGTTTTCTCTCATACTTGCATTCTTATGCAATTCATACATTGTTCAAGGTTCCTAGCATTTCCCCCCCCATAGAAATATTAGAAGACTAGATGGAATTATTCGCCAGAGATATCCATCATTCCCCTCTGTCAGTGCAACATCTTAGGTTCTCCAAATGTATAGTTCCCAGCGACACCCCAAATGGGGTAGACCCAGGCCGGGACCTTACCGTGAACCCCATCATAATATACAATGAATATAACTACTGTCACCTACACTCACCGCGAGTTCAATCCCCACCCGTACCATGGTTTGTTTGAATCGTGTCATTGCGATTTCGTGAATCATCCAAGATCAAGGGGAAAAAACCAGAAACTGGCCAAGTCCAGTGCATTTTTTTTGTCATTCCGTTTGGCGGATGTGACAAAGTGTACACGGGTGCAAAGTTCTCCCTAAAAAAAGCTCGATTGACAAGTTGGCCCGTAAAATAGATAAATAAATGTAAAGGGTATAACTTTTCAATACAACCCTTCAAGTGAACTACCTGACCTTTTCCCCATACTCATTACCTTTTTTCCCCATGTGTTTTATAACCCTGTTTTTTTCATCTGCTGTTCTCACCTGTTTGTGGTTTTTCCCGGGCCCCCCTAGGTTTCTCTCTATGTTGCTCACATCAGGTTTTTCAAACTAAAATGACAGGAATTACCGATTCCTAGCCACCTGTAAGAGATTTCCAGCAGCTACGTAACTGTTTCGAGAGAGAACGTGATAGGTTTCCCAGAGATTTGGATTTTTAGACGAGCAAGCCCGGGGCCACAAGGGCAAGAAAACCCGAAACCATCAACTGGTAGTCTGCAACCTGTTCCTTTATGAACTGAATTTGTTCATTGAATTGTTGTTTGTATCGTCGAAACTTGTCTCTGTTGTTCTGTATTCCTAGGGTTATGAAAACAAAAAGAGCAGCTAATACTGAACCCCAAGGGGACGATAAATGACTAGTTCTTTTTTGATTTACAAAATCTGAAAGCACAATAGAAAAAAACAACTAACGGAGGGTTTTCGAATCCCATGAAACTCCGTGTTCATCAAGAACTGCATGAAACCCCATTCAAGTCCCTTTTAAATATTCTAGGGAGAGGGAGCACGAACGGGGGTCATCCCACAGTCACTAAAAAAAGGAATATGGCCCATTAAAAAATGTGGGATGGATTGCAAAGAAAGGGATTAAAAAGAAAGATCACCAACCACCGGGCACCTGACACCCAACAATTGCGCAACTCATGGTAGATAGGTTTAAAGCGATCGTTTTGCCTCTCACAACTACTGAACTCCAACATCTTAGATGAGGGAGGAGAAACAAATGCAGATGTAGATAAGTCCGAGCGAAAGCCCCCCACAATGCGATCATGGTGTAAAGGCACAAAACGCGTGATAAATAAATAACAGGGAAAATGGGGAGATGGATTACGAAATAAAAACCGAGGCGGTTTAGTGAAAAGCTGTGTCCCATAAGGTATAGTATTCGTTTTTTTTTTTTCTTTAAAGCTCGCCACACACGGAGGGCCCGCGATTCGGGGGGAAAAAATTTCGACGGTTTCCTTTTCACCTGGGGATGTTACCATCACAAATAGGTACCTGGGTTTAGTGACTGGGGGGGTCGCATCCTGGGGGAAAGATGAACCCCAATGGAAAAAGACTAACCCTCCGTTAAAATGAAGAAATCTTACTTATCTTATAGACAGTGATGTAACCCACAGCATCGGTCCCCCTTGCTATGATCCCAGGAACGCATGACAGTGTCATCCATGAAGACACTACATCAAGCTGACTTTAACCAAGTCGAAAGGGGCCCAAAGAAATAATATCTTTCAATGAGGGAAAATTTCAATTACTCCGCTAGGGAAAACTGAGGAAATTATTTGATGGGAGTATAAAATAAATTCCACCCACAAAATAGAGTAAAAAAGGGAAGGGCCTGGGGGATAATATCAGAGAATCTCACTTTTAAAGATTAAAAAGTTCTACATTTTCTAAAAAAATGATAAAATTGATAATGAAAACCCTTTCAAAACTAGGTATGCTAAACCAATGATGATTTTTTTCAAATTGCTTCTTTTTAGACTGTAGACGCTGTACACTAACGGCCCTTTCAAAGCAAGAGAAATCGCAGACAAGGAGAATATGCGGGAATTTCACTGCACGTTTAAGTACAATGAAGCACATTAATTACTGGGAACAGTTTAAGTCTTTTGACCTGTATTTTGGAACGAATGCGAGAATGATACATCATAATATACACAGGGAAAAATTTAAAAGGGACTAGTCCCAAATCTGCCCCACAAATCACTCCCGAGGAAAGCAAAATACTCGGGTGCAACATCCCCCCCCGTGAAGAGCAGGAGTGCCATGAGTACACAACAGACAAAATTAAGCTTCAGGCAATCCCAAAACGTAACTGCCTCCCAGCATACAAGAGACCCTGGTGTCTTTAAGAAGGAGCTGGGCATTCACCAAAGCGTACCCGACCAGCAGGGTTGTGATTCATACGTCGGTTTTCTGCGACGGGAGTAACAACCGGGGTTTGATTAGGTCCGGATCCACCGCAAGGCCGGGTGATGGACAGCCGGGGGGCCGCTGGCCCCGGAACACTCTCGGTATATTCCAGGTATGGAAAAAAGCCCTAAAACTCGCAGGCCAACTGAATTATGCCGGTCAACCTTACCGACTTTGGGGGGCCTTGAGCAAAGCAAGCCACGCCATTTTAATATGAGATTCTTTTTTTAAAACCGCATTTGTGGTCACATTAGGCTCATGCTAACCTCCCTATGGTGTATAAAAATATACCCAGAGATTTTCTATTTCTGAGCTCCGGCCATAGGTTGGGCTCGTCGGGTGCTTGCCTGGTCAATCGGGGTGTTGCTGCTGGGTCCACTGACCAATATTTTCCTCCACAATCGGTTGGCACCTAGTGAAGATATTTGTCCAGTTTCCTCTAGAAGACTTGACATTTACCCCAGCAGTGTTTCTGATATTTTCGGGAAGTGTTGAATAATCTGAGGTCTGGGACGTTGATACAGTTTTTTGATATTGTGTCCTCTGAACTCATGATTTTCACTGAGGTTATACCTAGTTATATGAATCGTGTTGGGCCAGCATGGACCAGAGGATAAACACTAACCTCTGAGTTTAAGACTCGTTTTCCCATGGGTTTAAACCCCACCTGCTCTGTGATTTGACTAGTCTTTATTCTTTTTTTTCTTCATTTATAAAACTTTTTCCCTGTCTATCACGACTCGACACAGAAAAGAACGTCCTGTTTCGTGTTCCACGCTTCGAATAAAAAAATATATAAAAATATTTTTATATAAAAAAAATTTTTTGGGGATTAGGTAAAATTTTGGATTTTGGTTAAATAAACGCCCCCCCTTTCCATATAAGAAAGTGAAAATTTGTGTATGCAAAATTTTCCAAAATCTTTTTTAAACATAACGAAAAAAAAATTTATTGTGTTTGTTTATTATTAAATTAATGTTAAGATCTAAAAAATATTTGGGGTTGGGCAAAATTTAAAATTGGGAATAAGGTTGGGGAGGTTTTCAATTTTCCTCTTTGGTAAAAAAAATTATTTTTTTTTTTAATTAAATTTAAATTTGAAAAAATATATTTTTGGGGTTTGGAAAAATTTTTTGAAAAGGTTTAAATTTTTAAAGTTTTTTTTGCAAAATTTTTAAAAATTTTCTTAAAAAAAAAAGAAAAATTTTTTAAAATTTTTTAAATATTTTTTATAATAATATATATATATATATATATATATATATATATATATATATATACGTCCCGATTAGTAAACTGGTCATTAAAAAATCATCTAAATTAAGCCCTTTTCAAATTTTCATTTTATTTTTCTTATGTTAATGTAAGAATTTATAATTTTGTACCAAGAGAAACTTTGAAACCTACCTAACCTTATTACAACAAGTGCAATTTAATTTAGCCTAACCCAACTAAATATATTTTAGATACGTTAACATTAATATAATAAAAAAACAAACACATTGAAATATATTTTTTCGTTAGGTTCAGAATGATTTTGGCGAAATTATTGTATACACAAATTTTCACTTGTCTTATATGGCAAGGTGAACGTTGCTATTTAAGCCAAAATCGCAAGTTTTCCCTAATCGGCACGACATATATATATATATATATATATATATATATATATATATATATATATATATATATATATAAATATATATATCACATGACTTCCTGGTCCTATTCTCCTCCTCTTTCTTGGTTTCCTATTTATAATTTTTCTTGCGCCCACTTTGGTATGATGGAATATCTTTCATGGAAAATTCCATTTCTCAGGTGAATGGGATGGGCTATCCTGAGACATGGTAATTCCCAAGTGAGTAACTTTTGCTCTGTTGCAACGATCCTTTGAAGTTCTCGTAGCTGAAAGATTTCATCACCTCGTATGAACCCTCATCCCGTGTGATGGAATATGACAGGGGAACATAGCTCGCTTTTCCTCTCACTATGTTACCCTCACGTAGAAACGGTGATACTCCCGTCATCATGTTCATTCTGTCTGTCGTCATGTTCATACTGTGTGTCGTCATGTTCATACTGTCTGTCGTCAAGTTCATACTGTCTGTCTTAATGTCCATACTGTCTGTCGTAATATCCATACTGTCTGTCGTCATGTTTATACAATCTGTCGTAATGTTCATACCTGTCGTCATGTTCATACTGTCTGTAGTCATGTTCATACTGTCTTTAGTCATGTTCATACTGTCTGTAGTCATGTTCATACTGTCTGTAGTCATGTTCATACTGTCTGTCGTCATGTTCATACTGTTTGCCGTCATGTTCATACTGTCTGTCGTCATGTTCATATTTTGTCGTCATGTTCATACTGTCTGTAGTCATATTCATAATGTCTGTAGTCATGGTCATACTGTCTGTAGTCATGTTCATACTGTTTGCCGTCATGTTCATACTGTCTGTCGTCATGTTCATACTGTCTGTCGTCATGTTCATACTGTCTGTCGTCATGTTCATATCTGTCGTCATGTTCATACTGTCTGTCGTCATGTTCATACTGTCTGTCGTCATGTTCATACTGTCTGCCGAAATGTTCTTACTATCTGTCGTCATGTTCATACTGTGTGTCCTCATGTTCATCTTGTCTGTCGTCAATTTCATACTTCTGTTCTCTTTATTCATATTGTCGTCATGTTCACCCCGAGTGTCCTCATGGTCACCTTGTTATCGTCATGTTCGTACTGTCTGTCCTCATGTTCTTTCTGTTTGTGTCATGCTCATAATATCTATCATCATGCTCACTCGGTCTAGTTCACGTTCAGGAAGTTAAATATTTCTTACGGCTGTGAGGGCTCAAAAATTATCGTACAAATAAAAAATTAAATTTCGTATTGAAATCATTTTGACTAATAACATTTAACATAAGTTAGCTAAGTCAGGTTGAGTTTGGTTAGATGTGGCAGTTAAGATTAGGTAACTCTAGTAATCAGCCTCATCTTAACTAAAATAATATAAATTATTTTTTCTAAATAAAACTCTTTGAGATCTGAGGGAATTTATTTTTATAGACCTCGTTCCTATGAGTAAATTTTGCGATTCTCGTCTTGTGTTCTTTCTAATGTACTGTAGCGTACAAAAATTGTAAGTAACTCCAAGTAGAGTAGTCAGGTGATAAGAGAGAGAAAATAGTGTGTTGAGAGCGAGCAGACAAAATGTAAACCGTTGTGATAAATGGAAATGGGGGAATTTTTTTAAAGGGAAAAATTTTTGCCACACAGTGATTTTCAAATAAAAAGCAGAGAGGGATAAGGAGAGGAGGAGTTTGAGGTAATCAGTCACTCAGCCTGGAACTTGTTCAGTCCATCACTCTTGTAAAAAGGGGAAAATGGCCGGAAAAGGGGACTTATATACTGTAGTCAGGGGGGTCAAAGGGGAGGAGGGGGATCACAGGGAACCCGTCCCGGGAGGTTTCGTTAAAAGGTTGAACAAAATGAAAATTCTTTATCAAGACCCCATGATGTTGCAGTGTCTGACAGATGTGATAAATGGTTTTAAAAACCCGACAGCATTATTGGATCTTGATTCAAAGAATTCTTCAATACTTGCCCAACCCTTTTGGGACAAAGCCCTATTACACTAGTGGATGGACCACTGTGATCCCCCTCCTCTCCACTCAACATAGGGCCCAAACCCCGGCCATATGCTGAGGGAGCCATTAAAAACTGAACACATCGACTCCAGGCTGAGGGACTGTTACTCAAACCCCCTCCCTCCTTACACCTCTCTGTTTTGTATCGGACTGAAGAAGACACTTTTTGGCAAAAGTTTCCTTAATAAAAATTCCCCATATGTTCATAATTTCTCAGTTTTCAACATGTCAACCGTCCACTGGGGAGGTCCCAATTGTCACGAAGAATAGATATTGTCATCTGACTAAAATTGTTCATCTTACGTTTTGTGAAACCATAAAACGTCGAAAATGAAATTACTATTGTTTTTTTTTATAGTCGTATTATCATGATTACCGAATCTGTAGAATCTTTTATTAAGCATATGAATAATTTCACTTAAGCATACAATCTATAAGTGATTTTTTTTTTATACTATGACAACAACTTATAAAAGTTCTGGTAAGAGGTGTAAAATTGGGTCAATTTTTGTAAAGAAACTGAATAAAAATTTAGGTTAAACGATGCCATAAAACCCTAGAAGAGGCACTTACGAGCCTGTTTAAAATGAAGTCTTAAAAAAAACTTAGTACTTATTAGTACTGGCATCGCAACCAAGGATTAAATTTAACTGCGAAAATTATTCAGAAAATCTATTAAATGTTAGAAAATGGAGATGGAATAACTAAGGTAGAAAGAAACATAAGGTAGCAAGAAACATTCTTTAAACTGATTATAACCCGTCGCTAAGCATGAAAGAAAATATGACGAATGAAAAAAAGTATATCAATTAACTAGGTCGTATCAGGGGCAACTGCTCTACAACAATAAATTATGACTCACGGAAGTGTTGAGGGAGCACAATTAACAACTGCTCGCTGGATGGTGAGGGGGCACAATTAACAACTGCTCGCTGGGTGAGCGGGGGGAAATTAAAATTGCTCAATGGATGAGCTGAGGTGCACAAAAAACTGCTCGCTGGGGAGCTGAGGGAGCACAATTAACAACTGCCGCTGGATGAGTTGAGAGAGCAAATTAACAACTGGTAGTTGGATGAGCTGAGGAGCACAATTAACAACTGCTCGCTGGATGAGCTGTGGGAGCACAATTAACAACTGCTTGCTGGATGAGCTGGGGGGCACAATTAACAACTCTCGCTGGATGAGCTGGGGGAGCAAATTAACAACGTCTTTTAAATTTATCTGAGGGAGCACAAAAACAACTGCTTGCTGGATGGCTGAGGGAACATAATTAACAACTGCTACATGGTTGAGCTGAGGAGAACAATTAACAACTGCTTGCTAGATGAGCTGGGGGAGCAAAATTAACAACTGCTCCATGAATGAGCTGAGGTAGCACAATTAACAACTGGTCTTGGATGAGCTGAGGGAGATAATTAACAACTGCTCGCTGGATGAGCTGAGGGAGCAAAATTAAACCCTCTTGCTGGATGAGCTGGGGGAGCAAAATTAACAACTGCTTGCGGGATGATCTGAGGGAGCACAATTAACAACTGCTTCCGGGATGAGCTGGGGGAGCATTAAAAGTTATAACAAAAAAAAGAAACATTAGTTCTAATATAAAAAACACCTGGGAGAAAAGTTGCTGATTAACAAGAAAACTAGTCATTCAGAGGATGAAGAGAAGGAGGATGAGCTGCAGACCAAAAAAAACTACTGATTAAGGATGAGCTACCAAGAATAACTGAGGGGCACAATATACTAAAACTCACAGAGGGCTGGGGTATCACAACAAATATAGGAATCTGTTTACCCTAGTCAAATTTCACAGAATAGTAGCGTATATGATGTGGAATGCGCGGGAAGATTTTGTCAATTTACCAGTCTATGCATTATTACTGAGGCATTTCAGAAGAGGAAAGAATAATTATTATGAAAAAGTAACATTAAGAAGACTGTTATGTGACAGAACAAATGTTAGGGACAAACTAGAATGACTCTAGCTAGATGTGTTGAAATATCAGGGGTGACCACATCACCTAGCAGTGACCATTCATCACCTAGCAGTGACCATTCATCACCTAGCAGTGACCATTCATCCTCAGTGACCATTCATCACCTAGCTGACCATTCATCACCAAACGTGACCATTCATCACCTAGCAGTGACCATTCATACCTACAGTGACCATTCATCCCTACGTGCCATTCATCACCTAGCAGTGATCATTCATCACCTAGCAGTGCCCCCATAGCCTAGCAGTGACCATTCATCGCCTAGCAGTGACCATTTATCGCCTAGCAGTGACCATTCATCCCCTAGCAGTGACCATTCATCACCTAGCAGTGACCATTCATCGCCTAGCAGTGACCATTCATCACCTAGCGTGACCATTCATCACATAGCAGTGACCATTCATCACCTAGCAGGACCATTCATCACTTAGCAGTGACCATTCATCCTTAGCAGTGACCATTCATCACCTAGCAGTGACCATTCATCACCTAGCAGTGACCATTCATCACCTAGCAGTGACCATTCATCACCTAGCAGTGACCATTTATGCCTAGCAGTGACCATTCATCACCTAGAAATGCCCATTCATCACCTAGCAGTGACCATTCATAGCCTAGCAGTGACCATTCATCACCTAGCAGTGACCATTTATCGCCTAGCAGTGCCCCTCAAAATCAGACAGTGATCCTCTATTTATATATATTTCATTTATTAACACATTCATTAAATTTAATGGCTTTTAATGTTAATAAACTGAGATTACTTTAAATTTTTCCCTTAATAAGGAGCCAATGTAACTAATACAAAGGGGGACTGGTAGGTAACCCAGATACGACAATACCAATATAATCATAATAAAAAATTATATATATATATATATATATATATATATATATATATATATATATATATAAATATATATATATATGGTAGGTAGTAGGTTGGTAGACAGCAACCCCCCAGGAGGTACTACCATCCTGCCAGGTGACTGTGAAACAGAAACCTGAAACTGTTTTAATGATGATAGGATTGCTGGTGTTTTTTTTTTTCTGTCTCACAAACATGCAAGATTTCAGGAGTCATGCTATTTTATTTACACTTAGGTCACACTACGCAAACATGTACACTTTTTGTATACACACTCATCTGAGTTTTCTTTGATTTTATCTTAATATTTCTTGTTCTTATTGCTTTTCCTTTCATATCCAGGGGGAAGTGGAATAAGAATCTTTCCTCCGTAAGCCATGGTTTGAAAAAGTCAACTAAAATGCCGGGAACAATTAGAAACCCCCTTTTTCCGATAGTTACAAAAAAGAAGAAGAAGAAAACCGTCAAAGTGGGATGTTTGAAGGGCGTGGATGTTGTGCGAATGAAAAGAAAGAGATGATTGTAGATGTTATGAATGAAAGAAGCTGGAAGTCCTGGCTTTAAGTGAGACAAAGCTGAAGAGGGTAGGACAGTGGGGAGAAAAAAATGGGATTAGATCAGGGGTTTCAAATAGAGTTAGAGCTAAAGAAGAAGTGGCAATAATGTTGAATAATCAGTTATGGGGGTTTAAAGAAGGAATATAAATGTATAAATTCAAGGATTATGTGGTGTAAAAAAAAGGTTTGGGAGGGAAAAGTGGGTTATAGAAAGTGTTTATGCACCTGGAGAAGAAAAAATTAGAGGAGAGAGAGATTTTGGGAAATGTTGAGGAGTGGGGAGTTTTGAACCAAGTGAGAGAGTAATTGTGGTTGGGGATCTTAATGCTAAAGTGGGTAAAAAAGTTGTGGGTGGAGTAGTAGGGAAATTTGGGGTGCCAGGGGTAAATGTAAATGGGGAACCATTAATTGAGCTATGTGTAGAAAGAGGTTTGGTAATAAGTAATACATATTTTATGAAAAAAAGGATAAATAAATATACAAGGTATGATATAGACGTAAGGAAAGTAGTTTGTTGGGTTATGTATTGGTGGATAAAAAGGGTTGATGAGTAGGCTTCAGGATGTACATGTTTATAGAGGGCAACGGATATATCAGATATTATTTGGTTGTAGCTACAGTTAGAGTAAAAGGTAGATGGGACAAAAGAAAATGGCAACAGCAAGTAAAGAGAGGTAAAAATGTATAAACTAAGGGAGGAGGAAGTTAGGGGGAGATATAAGCAACTATTGGCAGAAAGGTGGGCTAGTGCAAGTGGTGGGGGGGGTTGAAAGAGTTGGGATAGTTTTAAAAAAGCAGTATTAGAATGTGGGGGAGAAGTTTGTGGCTATAGGAGGGTGGGTGCAGGAGGAAAGAGGAGTGAGTGGTGGAATGAAGAAGTAAAGGGGGTGATAAAAAAAAAAGGGGCTTATGAGAGGTTTTTACAAAAAAGAAGTGTTAATAGAAGAGCAAGTATAGGAGAGCAAAAGAAAGGTGAAGAGAGTGGGAGAGTGCAAAAAAAGACGGATGAAAAAATAAGAGATCGCAAAAAATTTCTGAAAACAAGAAAAATTTTGGTGAGATAAACAAGGTAAGAAAGCCGGGAAGAAAGATTTTCAGTTAAAAACAAGTGGGGAGTTAGTAGATGGGGGGCTGGGGTATTGGGTAGATGGCGGGGAAAATTTTTAGGAACTTTTTAAAAGTCGATGAAAAAGGGGGGCGGTAATTTCATGTACGGCCAGGGAGGTACAACATCGTTTAGGGGAAGAGCAGGATTTAGTGTGGGGGGGTGCTGAGGCAAGTAGAATCAAAGGGGGGAAAGCAGCTAATTGAGAAATCATGACAGAAATGTTTAAAACGGGGGATATAGTGCTGGAGTGGTTGGTATTTTTGTTTAATAAATGTATGAAAGAGGGGGAAAGGGACCTAGGATTGGCAAAAGCATGTATAGTTCCTTTTTTATAAAGGGGAAATTGGGGTAAAGAGATGTAAAAATTATGGGGAATAAGTTTACTGAGTATACCAGGTAAAGTGTATGGCAGGGTTATTATTGAAAGAATTAGAGGTAAGACAGAAGAGGATTGCAGATGACAAGGAGGCTTTTGAGTGGGTAGGGATGTGTAGATCAAGTGTTTTAGTGAAGCATATATGTGAAAAGTATTTAGAAAAAGGTAGAGAAGTTTTTTTTGCATTTATGAATTTAGAAAAGGCATATGATAGAGTGGATAGGGGGGCAATGTGGCAAATGTTTCAAGTGTATGGAATAGTAGTAAGTTACTGAAGGCTGTAAAAAGTTTTTATGGGATAGTGAGGCCAGGTTAGGTGTGTAGGAGAGAGGAGATTACTTCCCGGTAAAAATAGGTCTTAGACAGGGGTGTGTAATGTCACCATGGTTGTTTAATATATTTATAGATTTTAAAGAAGTAAATGCTAGGGTGTTGGGGAGAGGGGGATTAAATTATGGAAATTAAATGCAAATGGGGGTTGACACAGTTACTTTTTGCTGATGATACTGTGATTATGGGAGATTCTAAAGAAAAGTTGCAAAAGGGTTTGTGGACGAGTTTGGGAGAGGTGTAAAAGGGAGAAAATTAAAAGTGAAATAGATAAGAGTAAGGGATGAGGGTATCTAACCATTTAAATAAAGAAAAAATTGGGTATCACATTGGAGAGAGGGATTATGGAAGGAAATGTTTTCAGTTTTGGGGGTTTATTTTCAGGGGGTGGGTTTATGAAGGATGAGGTTAACCATAGAATTGATGAAGGAAAAAAGGTGAGTGGGATTGAGGTATTTTGTGGAGACAAAAACTTATCCATGGAGGCAAAGAAGGGAATGTACGAAAATAGTGGTACCAACACTTTTTATGGGTGTGAAGCATGGGTTGCAAAATGCTGCAGCGAGGAGGAGGCTGGGGGCAGTGGAGATGTCCTGTCTAAGGGCAATGTGTGGTGTAAATATTATGCAGAAAATTCGGGAAAGTGGAAATTAGGAGAAGGGTGGAGTTACTAAAAGTATTTGTCAGAGGGCTGAAGAGGGGTTTTTGAGGTGGTTTGGTCATTTAGAAAAAGGTCAAAGTAGAAAGACTTGGAGAGCGTATAAATCTGTGGGGAAAGGAAGGGGGGTAGGGGTCGTCCAAGAAAAGGTTGGAGGAAGGGTAAAGGAGGTTTTGTGGGCGAGGGGCTTGGACTTTAGCAAGATGTGTGAGCGTGTTAGATAGGAGGGAAAGGAGACGAATGGTTTTTTGGGGAAGACATTTTTGGGTGAGCAGGGTAACATTTTGTGAAGGGATTCAGGGGAAAACCCGTTAATTTATTTATTGGGCTTGAGTCCAAATGGGGAAATACAATGCCTGCACTTTAAAGGAGGGTCATATAGTGACAGCTGGGAGGGGTTTTCTCAGCTGTCGTATCTGAGCTCCTCTGCAAAGACAGTGATTATGTATGAGTGTGGTGATAGTGTTGAATGATGATGAAAGATTTTCGGGGTTTTCTTCTTTTTGGGGACCCTGCCTCCCGGGGGGAGACGGCCGACTTGTTGAAAAAAAAAAAAAAAAAAAAAAAAATATATATATATATATATATATTTTATTAATAGAAAAAAATATATTTATAAAAAACACAAACATGAACATGAATACAATGGTACAAAAAAAAAAAAAAAAAAAAAAATATATATATATATATATATATATATATATATATATATATATATATATATATATATATATATATAATGGGGTCCACCTCTGGTGCAAATTGTGGGACCCATAGCCTCGGAGAAGTGGATAAAAAAAGGGTTCAAGGAAGACTGAGTAGTAATTTGTGGCGAAAAATTCGCTGAATGCATTTCCCCATTTATTCCGTTGTTCAGCAAGTTTCGGGCGTCCCTTAACTGTTAAAAAGTGTTCGGGGTCAAGTCTAACCTTTAAAGTAAACCTTTTTTACATCTGACGATTTTTATGATTTTTTCGTCACCTGAATAAAAAATTAGTAAAGCCATACACCGTTGCTGCATTTGGCTTCTTGGTGAGTGCCTGTGAATACTTATAATTATTATTATTATTATTATTATTATTATTATTATTATTATTAATAATATTTTGTTATTATTATTGTTATTATTATCATTATTTTTATTGTTATTATTATTATTATTATTATTATTATTATTATTATTATTATTATTATTATTATTATTATTATTATTATTATTTTTTTTTTCTTCATTATTATTATTATTCTTATTATCTTTATTATCATTATTTTATTATTTTGTTATGGTTCATTGGGTTACAGTATGATGCTCACAATTGAATTATCGACTGTTCATAATAATTTTTATGTTTTTGGGAGGAAATTTAAAACACCCCCCCAAACGATGTCGGGGAAATAATAATACAGAGGTGGGGGGAAAGGGAAAAGGTTTAAACCCGGGAGGGGGTTTTGGGGGTGCCCCCCCCGGGCCCGGTGTGGACCGGCCTCAGGAGCGAGGCTTCGTTGTTCGCAAATATTCCGACAAAAAAAGGGATTTTTAATATATTACTTATGAGTTCAAAAGGTCGGGAAATTTAATGAAAATGGAAAGCAAAATATAAACTGTGATAACAAAATATTGCATTACCTGACAATTTACATTTAAAACTTTTCCGCTCAGATTTTTATCAGTATGAAAAAAATATTAAAAAATAGATAATTTAACTATATGATTTGTTTTTTCCCGCAGTGAATTTTTTCCCCGGGATGTTGGACAAGATTTTCTCTGGGAGAAAAAACCCTTGACCAGTTTACCAATCTTTCCTTCAAAAACCGTTGAACAAATTGTATGATGCTCAAGATGTCAATCAGGTAACTTTTTAGCACGGATTTTGTGATGGATTCCCTTCTTTGAAATCGTTGCCTTTTTGTGGGCAGACACACTGAGATGGCTATAATCATGGCTTTTTTTTAAAGGGGGACCTGTAAACCAGTGAAGGCCCGGCCAGATGACCAAAAACTCCAGCGGCGGTCATCATATGATTAGACCCGCGACAGGAAACACTTGTTTTATTTCTTACTTACCCTTTCTTACTTACTTACTTCCTGACAAATGTTTCCTAACCTAACCAACCGTAACCCGAGCTGCACACGATCTCTAATGGCGACTGCGTTGGTAAGTGACTATGACGGGCGTAGTAGCCCAGCATCATAAGCAGCATTGTTTGTCCTGCAAGTCATTGTCTGTGTTTAAAAAGAGCATGTTCCTTTGCCACCTCTTAAGCCAACGAAATACAGTTCCATTAGAGAATCAAAACTCACGAAATCCTAAAAATGATTGTTAAGAAACCACAGAGTGGATGGGACTTGAACCCACTTTGCAATCGTGTTATCAGGTTGCTATGAAGCCAGATCACGTTCGTGTGGGTTCTCCTAACATCCTGTAAAAAAAAACAAAAAGGGGAACACTGTAACTGGAAAAGTACACAAATAACCCCCCCATAGGAGAGAGAAACTTACGACGACGTTTCGGTCCGCGAAACCCTTCACAAGTCAAGGAGAGAAGATTGAGAGTCATATAATACTAGCAGGACCGAAACGTTGGCATAAGGTTTTTTTTCCTTCTATTGGGGTTATTTGTAAACTATAAAAAGGGGACTACACAGGAATGAGGAATTTCCCGCATGTCGTTCAGTGGGGAAAAAAATTTGGGGGGGAAATCACTAAAAAATGATGGAATATTTACAACGAAATACAAGGAGGAGAGGAGAGGTTCGTACCCAAGGACAAGGGAAAAAATGGGAAAACCAGAACGAGCCCCCGATTCCCCAAAAGTGTAGAGAGGCCAAAACCAAGTTGGGTAGAGAATGGAAAAGTATAAAAACAAAGAACCCAAGAAAATAAGGAGATTAGTCGAAGAGCCAGCAACGAATGTGCACAGATAAGGAGAGAGGCCAACGGCAATATGAAAAGGACATAGCATCGAAAGTCAATTCTGACCCGAAGCGTTGTACAGCCACATCAGGAGGAACACAACAGTTAAGGATCAGGTAATCAGTCTGAAGAAAGAAATAGGAAAATCACAAGAAACGACCGAGAAGTATTTGAAGCTCAACATGGGTTTAACAAAGATTTTCAGTGGAACAGAAAGAACTCCAGAGAGCCAGATTGAGGTGTGAGAAGCTGTTGAGTGGACTGATACCTCAAAAGGGGATGCAACCAGACAACATCTCTCTGTGGGTCCGGAGGGGGGAGCAGAGGCCTGTGTGGGCCCCTAACTACAATCTTCAACTTATCTATCGAAACAGGGCAACTACCGAGATTTAAAGACAGCAAATGTAGTCCCAATTTTTTAAAACGGATGTGGATCAGGCAGGAAAAAAG
>WNWK01035387.1:0-19797 GCA_009830355.1 Cherax destructor | reverse complement strand
AGGAGAGGAGAGAGAGAGAGAGGAGAGAGGAAGAGAGAGAGAGAGGAGGAGAGAGAGAGAGGAGAAGGAGAAGGGGTAGAAGGAGATGCGAGTGTAGGAGGAGGGGAGAGAGGAGGGGGAAGGAAGGGGAGAGGGAGCGGAGAGGGAGGGGAGGGGGAGAGGGAGGGGAGGGAGAGGAGAGGGAGGGGGCAGAGAGATGGTGGGAAGGAGAAGGTGATTTCAGAGGAGGGTGTGAAGATGGGTGTTGTTGAGGGAGGGAGAGGGAAGGGAGGTAAACGGGGTAGAAGGATGTGAAGTGGGAGGGGGACAGGTGTGGTGTGTGTGTGTGTGTGGTGTACTCACCTATTTTTGGTTGCAGGGTCGAGACATAGCCCTGCCCTCGCCTCTTCACTGATTGCTACTAGGTCCTCTCTTTCCCTGCTCCATGAGTTTTATCAAACCTCGTCTTAAAACTATGTATGGTTCCTGCCTCCACTACGTCACTTTCTAGGCTATTCCACTTCCTGACAACTATATGACTGAAGAAATACTTCCAAACATTCCTTGACTCAAGGAGTCTTCAACTTCCAACTGTGACCCCTTGTTTCTGTGTCCCCTCTCTGGAACATCTTGTCTCTGTCCACCTTATCGCAGTATTTTATATGTCGTTATCATGTCTCCCTAACCCTCCTGTCCTCTAGTGTCGTCAGGCCGATTTCCCTTAACCTTTCTTCATAGGACAATCCCCTTAGCTCTGGGACTAGTCTTGTTGCAAACCTTTGCACTTTCTCTAATTTCCGACGTGCTTGACCAGGGTGTGGGTTCCAAACTGGTGCTGCATAATCCAGTATGGGCCTGAGGTATATGGTGTACATAGTCTTGAACGATTCCTTAGTGAGGTATTGGAACGCTATTCTTAGGTTTGCCAGTCGCCCGTATGCTGCAGCAGTTATCTGATTGATGTGTGCCTCAGGAGATGTGCTCGGTATTATACTCACCCCAAGATCTTTTCCTTGAGTGAGGTTTGCAGTCTTTGGCCACCTAGATTATACTCTGTCTGCGGTCTTCTTTGCCCTTCCCGATCTTCATGACTTTACATTTGGCAGGGTTAAATTCAAGGAACTATTTACTGACCAGGCTTGTAGCCTGTCTAGGTCTCTTTGTAGTCCTACCTGATCCTCAACTGATTTAATTCTTCTCATTAACTTCGTATCATCTGCAAACAGGGACACTTCTGAGTCTATCCTTCTGTTATGTCATTCACATATACCAAAAACAGTACAGGTCCTAGGACTGACCCTTGTGGAACCCCACTGTCACAGGTGCCCAATCTGACACCTCGTCACGTACCATGACCCGTTGTTGCCTCCTGTCAGATATTCTCTGATCCATTGCAGTGCTTTTCTTGTTACGTGTGCCTGATCTTCTAGCTTTTGCATTAACCTCTTGTGAGGAACTGTGTCGAACGCCTTCTTGCAGTCTAAGAAAATGCAGTCTATCCACCCCTCTCTCTCGTGTCTTACTTCTGTTACCTTGTCATAAAACTCCAGTAGGTTTGTGACACAGGATTTTCCTTCCCTGAAACCGTGCTGGTTGTCGTTTATAAGCTTGTGTCTTTCTAGGTGCTCCACCCCTCACCTCCTGATGATCTTCTCCATGACTTTGCATACTGTACACGTCAGTGACATAGGTCTGTAGTTTAATGCCTCGTGTCTGTCTCCTTTCTTAAAAATTATGACTACATTTGCCATCTTCCACACCTCAGGTAGTTGCCCAGTTTCAATGGATGTGTTGAAGATTTTTGTTAATGGCACACTTAACATCTCTGCTCCCTCTCTAAGGACCCTCGGAGAAATGTCAGGTCCCACCGCTTTTGAGATATCGAGTTCACATAACAGCTTCTTCACCTCCTCCTCGGTTGTGTGTATTTCATCCAGCACTTGTTGGTATACCTCCCTATTCTGAATTCCTGGAGTCTTTTCTGTCTCTTCTGTAAATACTTCTTTAAATCTCATGTTGAGCTCCTCACATACCTCCTTTTCGTTTATTGTGAGCTCCCCACCTTCCTTCCTCAGCCTGATTACCTGGTCCTTGACTGTTGTTTTTCTCCTGATGTGGCTATACAACAGCTTTGGGTCAGACTTGACTTTTGATGCTATATCATTTTCATATTGTCGCTGAGCCTCCTTTTCTTACCTGTGCATTTTCGTTTCTGGCTCTTCGGCTAATCTCTTTATTTTCCTGGGTCCTTTGTCTTCTGTACTTTTTCCATTCTCTAGTGCACTTAGTTTTTGCCTCCCTACACCTTTGGGTGAACCAAGGACTCGTTCTGGTCTTCCCGTTACTTCTGTTTCCCTTGGGGGACAAACCTCTCCTCTGCCTCTTTGCATTTGGTTGTCACATATTCCATCATTTCTTTTACTGTTTTTCCTGCCAATTCTCTCTCCCACTGAACGTCTTGTAGGAAGTTCCTCATGCCTGTGTAGTCTTCCCTTTTGTAGTTTCGTTTCTCCCTTCCTATTCCTGCTCCCCTCTCCACTTGTAGCTCAACTATATAATCAAAACGCAGAACCAAATGATCACTAGCTCCAAGGGGCCTTTCATACGTGATATCCTTGATGTCCGAACTACTCAAGGTGAATACTAGGTCCAGTCTTGCTAGATCATCCTCACCTTTCTCTCTGGTAGTGTCTCTAGCATGTTGATGCATGAGGTTTTCCAGTACCACATCCATCATCTTGGCTCTCCATGATTCAGGACCTCCATGTGGCTCCAGGTTTTCCCAGTCAATCTCCTTGTGATTGAAATCACCCATAACTAGTAACTTTGCTCTCCCCATGTGGGCTCTTCTGGCCACCTCGGCTAGTGTGTCTACCATTGCTCTCTTGCTCTCGTCATATTCTTCTCCTGGGCTTCTGCAGTTCTGTGGCGGGTTGTACATTACACCAATTACCACCTTATGGCTCTCAGACTGAATTGTTCCTATGTAGTCCCTTTCGCCCATTCCATCCATTCCTTCCACTTCCTCAAATCCCCACCGGTTCTTAATGAGCAGTGCAACTCCTCCTCCCCCTCTGCTCCCTCTATCTTTCCTGAGGATTTGATATCCGGGTGGAAAGATTGCATCTGTTATCATCCTGGTGAGTTTCGTTTCTGTGAGTGCTATTATGTCTGGGGATGTCTCCTTAATTCTTTCATGCCGCTCCTCACATTTATTTGTTATACCATCTGCATTTGTATACCAAACCTTCAACTTCTTTTCTAATACTGTAGTCTGGGGGATACGTTGGGGTTGGGAAAGTGGGGGACATGATGAGGAACTATGGGTGGTTGGTGTGAAGGTGGAGTTTGTAATGAGGTGGGTGGAAGCATTGGGTATGGCATGTGTGTTTTGGGTTAGATTGTTTGGCTGCAGTGGGGTTGTCCAGGTTGGGGGACATCTGAAGGTGATTGTATTTGGGCTTCCTCCTGAGTCTGGGTTCTCCTGTCCATCTTTCTTTCCTCCTTTTGTCTCTGTACCCTCTCTTTCAGTTTCTGTCTTTCTTCTCGTGTTCTGTCACGGTCGAAATACACCCTCCGGTACTCTGATATATCCCTTAGTCTTGCTTTCTCCTGCAGGATCCTGTTTCGAGTCAATAATTCTGCCTTGAAAATCACTTTGAATGGCCGGATTCTTCCTCTTGCAAACCCCCCTATTCTCAGAAAATTTGCCAGCTGGGTCATGTCATCTTCTATTGCTTTCATGATGTTTTCAATTTCTTTTTTCTCCCCTTGTCTTCTTGCTTCATAAGTTTCCCCTTTAGCTTCCGGGAGCCCATAAACAAAGACTGATCTCTCTCTTTCATTATCGCACTGCCTGTCCCTATGTAACCCCTGATTTGATTTAGTTGCCTCCTTTGCAGCTATCCTTTCTTCAATCTCTTCATTTTCTGTTATCCTTTGGCCCAGTGGCCTGTCGCTTTCCCTTCTTAACTTTCCCTGTGCACTGCTGTGGTCTGTTAGGGCTTCTACGTATAGCTTAGCTCTCCCTTTTTCTACACTCCCCTCGATTGTTCCTGATGTGATCCTCTTTTTTTCTCGGGCTTCACGATGGTCTGATAGGGCCTCCGCATACAGTTTCACTCCGTTCTCTACAGTCCTCTTCTTTGTGTCTGAGGTAGCAGTTTCTGATACCATGTCCACATTGCTTTTTAGTTCTTTAGGCTGTTTCAATTTTTTCAGCTCCTCTTCTAATCTCTGTATCTTAGCCTCTGCTGTTGTGACTTGCTTCTCCCACTTCCTGCTTTCTGCAGCTATCCTCTCCTCCATTTTCTTGCTTTCTGCAGCTATCCTCTCCTCCATTTTCATGCTAAGCTCCTCTAGCTTCCTTCCCCACTCATGTTCCCTTTTCATGAGCTCTTTTGCCCATTCTTCCTTCGCAGTCCCCTAGTTTTCCGTCCTGCTCTCTGGCACCCCATTTTTTTTTAAGATGCCACAAAGTGAAAACTATGTATTTCTGTGTGGTTGTTTTGTGGTGTGATTGCCTGAGTGTTTGTGTGGGGGTGGAGGGAGGGATATGAGAAACTGGAGACAGTGGGAAAATGGAAGAGAGGTGGGGAGGGGGAAAGAGGGGGAAATATGAGGAGAGAGTGGGAGGAGGGGTGGAGAGAGAATGGAGAGAGGGAGAGGGGGAGAAGGAGGGTGGGAAGAGGGAGGGTCACAGGGAAGGAGTGGGAGAGGTGGGGAGGGAGACAGGGAAAGAGCCGTGTGGGCCTGTATGTGTGTGTGTGAGTGTGTGTGTTAGTTTTGTGTGTGTGTTTTAGTTTTGTGTGTGTGTGTGTGTGTGTGTGTGTATGTTAGTTTGGGTTTGTGGGTGTGTGTGTGTGTGTGTGTGTGTGTATAGTTTTTTGAGTTTGTGTGTGTTGGGTGTGTGTGTTAGTTTGTGTGTGTGTGTGTTAGTTGTGTTGTTGTGTGTGTGTAGTGTGTGTGTGTGTGTGTGTTAGTTTTTGTGTGTGTGTGTGTGTGTGTGTGTGTGTTAGTTATGTGTGTGTGTGTGTGTGTGTGTGTGTGTGTTAGTTTGTGTGTGTGTGTGTGTGTGTGTGTGTTAGTTATGTGTGTGTGTGTATGTGTGTGTGTTAGTTTTGTGTGTGTGTTTGTTTTGTATGTGTGTTTGTGTGTGTGTTAGTTTTGTGTGTGTGTTTGTGTGTGTTAGTTTGTGTGTGTGTGTGTGTGTGTATGTGTGTGTGTGTGTGTATATATATGTATGTGTGTGTATGTATGTGTGTATGTATGTGTGTGTATGTATGTGTGTGTATGTATGTATGTGTGTGTATGTATGTGTGCGTGTGTGTGGGTTGTGTGAAAAGTAGTGGTGAAATTGTGTGTTATGGTGTATGTGTGTGTATGTGGAGTCTGCGAGTGATACGTCGTCTGCAGTGCTCCTCTACCTGGCGTAACTTGCCTCACGCCTGATCTACCAGTTAATGTATTCTATGCTGTGTGTGTGATCTATGTGTGTGTGTGATCTATGTGTGTGTGTGTGTGTGTGTGTGTGGAACTATATGTGTGTGGGTTTATTAAGTGTGTGAAAAGTAGTAGTGAAATTGTGTGTTATTGTGCATGAGTGTGTAAGTGGGGTCTGGGAGGTCGTCTACAGTGCTCCTCTACCTGGCCTGACCTGACACACCTGATCTACCAGTTAATGTATTCTATGATTCACCTGTCTGCTCGCCCTTTTCTACTAGAAATTACCAATTGCTATTTGTTACCGAGTACTTGGAATCCTATTCCTTATCTTACTATGAGAGTTGACCGTTCACAAACAGCTTGGCGGTTAGGTAATTGGAATTTACACCCGACTCCCCGAAAACCACGCATAGGTGAATACTTGCGATGCGATGCAGCCTGTAGCAGCCTGTAGTATCCTGTAGATTGTCCAAGTCGATGAGGTGTTCTAGCGTATATCCACTTTCGTTTCTTGTTGATATATAATATAACCTATTCATTGTATTTCTTTCACTTGTCACATATTAATTTCACTTTAATACCTTGGGAGACACATGTGGCAGACTATTCCACTTCCTGATAACTCTGTGACTGAAGAAATACTTCCTAACATCTCTTTGACTCATCTGAGTCTTCAACTTCCAATTGGATCCCTTGTTCCTGTGTCCCATCTCTGGAACATCCTGTCTCTGTCCACCCTGTCAATCCTGCAATTCCTCGCAGTATTTTGTGTGTCGTTATCATGTGTCCCCTAACCATCCTGTCCTCCAGTGTAGTCAGGCCGATTTTCCTTAACTTTTCTTCGTAGGTCATTTCCCTTACCTCTGGAACTAGTCTTGTTGCAAACCTTTGCACTTTCTCTAATTTCTTGACGTACTTGAGCAGTCGTGGGTTCCAAACTGGTGCTGCATACTCCAGTATGGGCCTAGCATACATGTTTCTTGAACGATTCCTTACTGAGGTATCAGAACGCTATTATCAGGTTTGCCTGGCGCCCATGCTGCAGCAGTTATGTGGTTGATGTGTGCCTCAGGAGATGTGCTCGGTATTATACTCACCCCAAGAACCTTTTCCTTGAGTGAGGTTTGCAGTCTTTGGCCACCTAGCCTGTACTCTGTCTGCAGTGTTTTTTGCTCTTCCCCGTGCTTCATGACTTTGCCCTTTGGCAGGGTTAAATTCAAGGAGCCAGTTGCTGAACCAGGCTTGCAACCTGTCCAGGTCTCTTCGTAGTCCTGCCTGATCCTCATCCGATTTAATTCTCCACATTAATTTTACATTATCTGCAAACAGGGACACTTCTGAGTCTATCCCTTCCGTCATGTCATTCACATATACCAAAAACAGCACTCGTCTCAGGCGCCCACTCTGACACCTCGTCACGTGCCATGACTCGTTGTTGACTCCCTGTCAGGTACTCCCTGATCCATTGCAGTGCTCTTCCTGTTAAGTGTACCTGGTCCTCCAGTTTTTGTACTAATCTCTTGTGAGGAACTGTGTCAAAGGCCTTCTTGCAGTCCAATAAAATGCAATCTACCCACCACTCTCTCTCTCGTGTCTTACTTCTGTTACCTTGCCATAAAACTCCATATTTCTATATTTATTATATCCACATTAACCGTGCTTCAAATACCGCTCTAGGTTTTCACTTTGCTATCGGGTGAACAATTTAAACCCTTATTGTCCACAATTGTTTCAGGAAAACACAAGAGACCCGAGAATACTGGATATTTTCTTTTTGATTTTTTTCTTTTCTTTCCCCTCACTTTATATTTTTTTATTATTCACGAGCTCATTTATCCTTATCTGTTATCTATCTGGTTTGGGACACACTTATTCTGTTTGAATTTGCAGTTACTGGCTTGTGGCAACACCTACACCCAACACTAGGCCTCCAGCCTCTCTCTCCTGGGACTGATTCCACTTTCAAATTGTTTTACATAAATTATAACCTTCACCTCCCTTTTCTGATTTAGGGCAGCTTGTATCTCACTTCTCGGGTTGTTCACTACACTGACAGCTTTCATGATCCTTGTAACGACTTTGGTGGACCAAAAACCACTAAAGATTCACTTGCACTATATAATGCTGTTACTCCCACCGGAGTGTGCATGTGGGTGGAGAGGTCGACGTCTGAAGTCTGCTGATGGCTGGAGAAGCACTCAGAGAAGACGATAGACAGGTATGCTGGGAATTAAACCCTAGTTTGACGAAGGAATTGACGGGAGACACAGTGAGGGTGCCAGAGAACGGGAGACACAGTGAGGGTGCCAGAGAACGGGAGAAACAGTGAGGGTGCCAGACAACGGGTGAGACAGTGAGGGTGCCAAAGAATGGGTGAGACAGTGAGGGGTGCCAGATTACGGGTGAGAAAAGAAGCGTACCAGAAAACGGTTGAGACAGTGAGGGTGCCAGAGAACGGGAGAGACAGTGAGATTGTAAGAGAATGGGTGAGACATTGAGGGTTCTAGAGAAAGTGAGAGACTGTGAGGGTGCTAGAGAACGGGAGAGACAATAAGGGTGCCAGAGAACGACAGGAGAGAGAGCGAGGGTGCCAGGACACTGGTGAGACAATGAGTGTACCAGAGAACGAGAGAGACAGTGAGATTACCAAGGAACGGGTGAGACAGTGAGGGTGCCAGAAAAAGGGTGAGACAGTGAGTGTGCCAGAGAAATGAAGAGACAGTGAGGACGCCAGAGAATGGGTGAGACACGAATGGTGCCAGAGAACGGGTGAGACAGGGAGTGTGCCACAGAACGAGTAAAACAAGGAGGGTGCCAGAGAACGGGTGAGACAGGGAGAGTGCCAGAGAGCGGGAGAGACAGAGAGGGTGCCAGAGAACGGGAGAAACAGTGAAGATACCAGAGAATGGGAGAGAAAGTGAGTGTGCAAGAGAACTGGAGACACAGGGAAGGTGCCAGAGAACTGGAGAGACAGTGAGGGTACCAGAGAACGGGAGAGACAGTGAGGTGCCAGAGAACGGAAGAGGCAGTGAGGGTACCAGAGAACGGGAGAGACAGTTAGGGTTCCAGAGGAGAGACTAAGAGGGTGCCAGAGAACGGGAGAGACAATGAGGGTCCAGAGAAGTGAGATAGTGAGGGTGCCAGAGAACGGAAGAGACAGAGAGGTGCAGAGAAGCGAGAGACAGTGAGTTGCCAGAGAACGGTTAAGACAGTGAGGGTGCCAGAGAATGGGTGAGACAGTGAGGGTTCCAGAGAAAATGAGAGACTGTGAGGGTTCTAGAGAAAGTGAGAGACTGTGAGGGTGCTAGAGAACGGGAGAGACAGTGAGGGTGCCAGAGAACGGGAGAGACAGTGAGGGTGCCAGAGAACGGGAGAGACAGTGAGGATTGCCAGAGAACGGTTGAGAGAGAGAGTGGGTGCCAAGAACATGGTGAGACAGTGAGGGTGCCAGAACGGAGAGACAGTGAGATTGCAAAGATGGGGAGACAGCAGGTACCAGAGAACGGGAGAGACAGTGAGGGTCCAAGACGTTGAGATCAGTGAAAGTTCCAAGAACTGGTGAGACAGTGAGGTGCCAGAAAACGGTGAGACAGTGAGGGTGCCAGAGAAAGGAGGAGAAGTGAGGGTGCCAGAGAACGGGAGAGACAGTGAAAGTGTCAGAGAAAGAGAGAGACAATGAGGGTGCCAGAGAACAGGGATGAGACATGAGGGGCAAGAGAATTGGAGACACAGGATGGTGCCAGAGAACGGAGAAACAGTGAGGGTGCCAGAGAACGGGAGACAGTGAGGTACCAAGAACGGGAGAGACAGTGAGGTTGCCAGAGAAAGGGAGAGACAGTGAAGGTGCCAGAGAACGGGAGAGACAATGAGGTGCCAAGAACGGAAGAGACAGGAGGTGCCAGAGAACGAGGAGAGACAGTGAGGGTGCCAGAGAAAGGAGAGACAGTGAGGGTGCCGAGAATGGGAGAGACAGTGAGAGTCCAGAGAACGGGAGAACAGTAGGGTCAGACATAGACAGTGAGGGTGCCAGAGAAAGAGAGAGACAGTGAGGTGCCAGAGAACGGGTGAGACAGAGGGTGCCAGAGAAGGGAACAGGAGGCCAGAGAAGTGGAAACAGGAGGTGCCGAGAACGGGGTGACAGGAGGGTGCCAGAGATGGGAGAGACAGTGAGAGTGCCAGAGAACGGGAGAAACAGTGAAGGTACCAGAGAACGGAGAGACAGTGAGGTGCCAGAGAACGGTGAGACAGTAGGGTCCAGAGAACGGGAGAGAAGTGAGTGTGCCAAGAGAACTGGAGACACAGGATGGATGCCGAGAACGAGAGACAGTGAGGTACCAGAAGAACGGTGAGACAGTGAGGGTGCCAGAGAAAGGGAGAGACAGTGAGGGTGCCAGAGAAAGGAAGACAGTGAGGGTGCCAGAGAAGGGAGAGACAGTGAAGGTGCCGGAGAACGGAGAGACAGGAGGGTGCCAGAGAAAGGAGAGACAGGAGGGTCCAGGAGAGTGAGAGACTGTGAGGGTGCGAGACGGGAGAGACAGTGAGACGCGAGAGAAAGGGAGAGACAGTGAGATTGCCAGAACGGTTTAGACAGTGAGGGTGCCAGAGAACGGAGAGACAGTGAGATTGTAAAGAATGGGTGAGACATTGAGGGTTCTAGAGAAAGTGAGAGACTGTGGGTGCTAGAGAACGGGAGACAATAAGGGTGCCAGAGAACGACAGGAGAGAGAGCGAGGTGCCAGGACTGGTGAGACAATGAGTGTACCAGAGAACGGAGAGACAGTGAGATTACCAGAACGGTGAGACAGTGAGGGTGCCAGAAAAGGTGAGACAGTGAGTGTGCCAGAAAATGAAGATACAGTGAGGACGCCAGAAATGGGTGAGACACGAATGGTGCCAGAGAACGGTGAGACAGGGAGTGTGCCACAGACGAGTGAAACAGGGAGGGTGCCAGAGAACGGGTGAGACAGGGAGGGTGCCAGAGAGCGGGAGAGACAGTGAGAGTGTCAGGAACGGGAGAAACAGTGAAGGTACCAAAGATCGGAGAGATAGTGAGGTAGCCAGAGAACGGGAGACACTAAGGGTACCAGAGAACGGGAGAGACAGTGAGGGTGCCAGAGAACTGGAGACACAGGGATGGTGCCAGAGAACGGGAGAGACAGTGAGGTAGCCAGAGAACGGGAGACAGTAAGGGTACCAGAGAACGGGAGAGACAGTGAGGGTGCCAGAGAACTGGAGACACAGGGATGGTGCCAGAGAACGGGAGAGACAGTGAGGTAGCCAGAGAACGGGAGACAGTAAGGGTACCAGAGAACGGGAGAGACAGTGAGGGTGCCAGATAAAGGGAGAGACAGTGAGAATGCCAGAGAACGGGAGAGACAGTGAGATTGCCAGAGAATGGTTTAGACAGTGAGGGTGCCAGAGAACGAAAGAGACAGTGATATTGTAAGAGAATAGGTGAGAGAGTGAGGGTTCCAGAGAAAATGAGAGACTGTTAGGGTTCTAGAGAAAGTGAGAGACTGTGAAGGTGCTAGAGAACGGGAGAGACAATAAGGGTGCCAGAGAACGACAGGAGAGAGAGCGAGGGTGCCAGAGAACAGGAGAGACAGTGAGAGTGCCAGAGAACGGGAGAGACAGTGAGATTGCCTGAGAACGGTTGAGACAGTGAGCGTGCCAGAACACTGGTGAGATAGAGAGTGTACCAGAGAACGAGAGAGACAGTGAGATTGCAAGAGAATGGGTGAGACAGTCAGGGTGCCTGAAAACGGGAGAGACAGTGAGGGTACCCGAGATCGGGAGAGACAGTGAGATTACCAAGGAACGGGTGAGACAGTGAGGGTGCCAGAAAAAGGGTGAGACAGTGAGGGTGCCAGAGAAAGGAAGAAACAGTGAGGACGCCAGAGAATGGGTGAGACACGAATGGTGCCAGAGAACGGGTGAGACAGGGAGGGTGCCAGAGAGCGGGAGAGACAGAGAGGGTGCAAAAGAACGGGAGAAACAGTGAGGGTACCAGAGAACGGGAGAGACAGTGAGGGGCCAGAGAACGGGAGAGACAGTGAGGTTGCCAGAGGACGGAAGAGGCAGTGAGGGTACCAGAGAACGGGAGAGACAATGAGGGTACCAGATAAAGGGAGAGACAGTTAGGGTTCCAAAGAGAGTGAGAGGGTGCTAGAGAACGGGAGAGACAAAGAGGGTTCCAGAGAACGGTTAATTCAGTGAGGGTGCCAGAAAACGGGAGAGACAATGAGATTGTAAGAGAATGGGTGAGACATTGAGGGTTCCAGAGAAAATGAGAGACTGTGAGGGTTCTAGAGAAAGTGATAGATTGTGAGGGTGCTAGAGAACGGGAGAGACAATGAGGGTGCCAGAGAACGAAGGGAGAGACAGTGATGGTGCCAGAGAACGGAAGAGACAGTGAGTTTGCCAGAGAATGGTTGAGAGAGAGAGTGGGTGCCAGAAAACTGGTGAGACAGTGAGTGTGCCAGTGAACGGGAGAGACAGTGAGATTGTAATAGAATGGGTGAGACAGTCAGGGTACCAGAGAACGGGAGAGACAGTGAGGGTACCCAAGATCGTTAGAGACAGTGAAATTACGGGTGAGACAGTGAGGGTGCCAGAGAACGGGAGAATCAGTGAAAGTGTCAAAGAGACAGACAATGAGGGTGCCAGAGAAAGGGAGAGACAGTGAGGGTGCAAGAGAACTGGAGACACAGGGATGGTGCCAGAGAACGGCAGAGGCAGTGAGGGTGCCAGAGAACGGGAGAGACAGTGAGAGTACCAGAGAACGGGAGAGACAGTGAGGTTGCTAGAGAAAGGGAGAGACAGTGAAGGTGCCAGAGAACGGGAGAGACAATGAAGGTACCAGAGAACGGGAGAGACAGTGAAAGTGTCAGAGAAAGAGAGAGACAATGAGGGTGCCAGAGAAAATGAGAGAGAATGAAGGTGCCAGAGAATGGGTGAGACAGTGAGAGTACCAGAGAACGGGAGAAACAATGAGAATGATGGTGCCAGAGAACGTGAGAGACAATGAGGGTTCCAGAGAAATGGAGAGACTGTAAGGGTGCTAGAGAACGGGAGAGACAGTAAGGGTGTCAGAGAACGGTAGATACAGTGAGGGTGCCAGAGAACGGGAGAGACAGTGAGATTGGCAGAGAACGGTTGAGCCAGTTAGGGTGCCAGAAAACTGGTGAGACAGTGAGTGTGCCAGAGAACGGGAGAGACAGTGAGATTGTAAGAGAATGGGAGAGACAGTGAGGATACCCGAGATCAAGAGAGACAGTGAGATTACCAAAGAACGGGTGAGACAGTGAGGGTGCCAGAGAAATGAAGAGACAGTGAGGGTGCCAGAGAATGGGTGAGACACGAATGGTGCCAAAGAACGAGTGAGACAGGGAGTGTGGCAGACAACGGGTAAAACTGGGAGGGTGCCAGAGAACGGGTGAGACAGGGAGGGTGCCAGAGAGCGGGAGAAACACTGAAGGTACCAGAGAACGTGAGAGGCAGTGAGGGTGCAAGAGAACTGGAGACACAGGGATGGTGTCAGATAACGGGAGAGACAGTGAGGGTGCCAGAGAACGAGAGAGACAGAAGGTTGCCAGAGAAGAGAGACAGTGAGGGTACCAGAGAACTGGAGAGACAGTTAGAATGCCAGAGAACGGGAGAGACAGTGAGGGTGGCAGAAACGGAGAGCAGTGATTTTACAGAGAACGGAGAGACAGTGAGGTGAGAGAAAGAGAGACAAAGTGAGGGTCCAGAGAAAGGGAGAGACAGTGAGAGTGCCAGAGAAAGAGAGACAGTGAGAGTGCAAGAGAACGGGAGAACAGTGAGTGTGCCAGAAGAAGAGATAGACAGGAGGATGCAGACAAACGGAGAGACATTGAGGGTGCCAGAGAAAGGAGAGACAGATAGGGTGCCAGAGAACGTTAGAGACAGTTAGGGTGCCAGAGAACGGGAAAGACAGTTAGGGTGCCAGAGAACGGGAGAGACAGTGAGGGTTGCCAGAGAACGGAAGAGACAGTGAGGGTACAAGGGAACGGGAGAGACAGTGAGAGTGCCAGAGAAAGGACTAGACAGTGAGGGTGCCAGAGAAAGTGTGAGACTGTGAGGGTACCAGAGAACGGGAGAGACAGTGAGGGTGCCAGAGAACAGGAGAGAGAGTGAGGGTGCCAGAAAACGGGAGAGACAGTGAGGGTGCCAAAGAACGGGTGAGACAATGAGGGTGCCTGAGAACGGGTGAGACAGTGAGGGGTGCCAG
Organism: Cherax destructor; assembly: GCA_009830355.1. Classification (NCBI taxonomy): domain Eukaryota; kingdom Metazoa; phylum Arthropoda; class Malacostraca; order Decapoda; family Parastacidae; genus Cherax; species Cherax destructor. The sequence goes on along the minus strand of WNWK01035387.1, from coordinate 6,122 downwards.
ATAAAGGGTGAGACAGAGAGGGTTCCAGAGAACGGGAGAGACAGTGAGATTGCCAGAGAAGGGTTGAGACAGTGAGGGTGCCAGAAAACGGGTGAGAGAGTGTGGGTGCTAGAGAACGGGAGACAGTGAGATTGTCAGAGAATGGGTGGAACAGGGAGGGTGCCAGAGAACGGGTGAGACAGTGGAGGGTGCCAGAAAAGGGTCAGACAGAGAGAGTACCAGAGAACGGAGAGACAGTGAGATTCCAGAAAAGGTTGAGACAGTGAGGGTGCCAGAAAACGGGTGAGAGAGTGTGGGTGCCAGAGAAAGGAAGAAGTAGTAAGAGTGCCAGAGAATGGGTGAGACAGGAATGGTGCAAGAGAGAACGGGTTAGACAGGGAGTGTGCCAGAGAACGGCTGAGACAGGGAGGGTGCCAGAGAACCGGTGAGACAGGGAGAGTGCCAGAGAACGGGAGATACAGGGAGGGTGCCAGAGAACGGGAGACACAGGGAGGGTGCCAGAGAACGGGAGACACAGGGAGGGCACCCTTAGAGTGCCAGAGAACTGGTGAGACAGTGAGGGTGTTAGAAAACGGGAGAGAGTGAGGGTGCCAGAGAACGGGTGAGACAGTGAGGGTGCCAGAAAAAACTGAGACAGTGATTGTGCCAGAGAAAGGAAGAGACAGTGAGAGTTCTAGAGAATGGGTGAGGCAGGAATGGTGCAAGAGAACGGATGAGACAGGGAGTGTGCCAGAAATCGGGTGAGGCAAGAAGGGTGCCAAAGAACGTGTGAGACAGGAAGTGTGAAAAATAACCGGAGACACAAGGAGGGTGAATGAGAACGGGAGACACAGGGAGAGTGCCAGAGAACTAAAGACACAGGGATCGGGTGAGACAGTGATGGTGCCAAAGAACGGGTGAGACAGTGATGGTGCCAGAGAACGGGAGAGAGTGAGGGTGCCAGAGAACGGGTGAGACAGTGAGAGTGTCAGAGAACGGGTGAGACAGAGAGGGTGCCATACAACTAGTGGGACAGTGAGGGTGCCAGAGAACGGGAGATACAGTAAGTGTACCAGACAACGGGTGAGACAGGGAGGATGTCAGAGAACGGGAGAAACAGTGAGGGTGCCAGAGAACTGGAGTCACAAAGAGAGAGCCAGAGAGTGGGAGACACAGGGAGGGCTCCAGAGAAAGAAAGACAGTGAAGGTGCCAGAGAACTTTAGTCACAGGGAGGGTGCCAGAGAACAAGAGAGACAGTGAGAGTACCAGAGAACGGGAGAGACAGTGAGGGTGCCAGAGAACGGAGAGACAGTGAGGGTAAAAGAAAACGGGAGAGACCGTTATGGTGCTAGAGAACGGGAGAGACAGTGAGGGTACCAGAGAACGGAGAGACAGTGAGGGTGCAGAGAACGGGAGAGACCGTTAGGGTGCAGAGAACGGAGAGACAGTGAGGGTACCAGAGAACGGAGAGACAGTGAGGGTGCAAGAGAACAAGAGAGACAGTGAGGGTGCCAGAGAACGGGAGAGACAGAGAGACCTGCAAAAGAGAGAGACAGTGAGGGATTAGAGCACGGAGAGAAAGTGAGGGTGCCAGAGAAAGAGAGAGACAGTTAGGGTACCAGAGAAAGGGAGAGACAGTAGGGTGCAAGAGAAAGGGAGAGACAATGACGGGCCAGAGAACGGAGAGACAGTGAGGGTACCAGAGAACGTGAGAAACAGTGAGGGTGCCAGAGAAAGGAAGAGACAGTGAGTGTGCCAGTGAAAGTGAGAGACTGTGAGGGTGCCAGAGAACGGAGAGACAATGAGGGTGCCAGAGAATGGGAAGGACAGTGACGGTGCCAGAGAAGGGAGAGAGAGTGAAAGGTGCCAGAGAACGGGAGAGACAGGAGGGTGCCAGAGAACAGGTGAGACAGTGAGGGTGCCAGAGAATGGGTGAGAAAGTGAGGTGTGCCAGAGAACGGGTGAGACAGGGTGGGTACCAGAGAACGGGAGAGAGAGTAAGATTGCCAGTAAACGGGTTAGAAAGTGAGGGTGCCAGAGATCGGGAGAAATGAGGGTGCCAGAGAACGGTGAACCAGTGAGGGTGCCAGAGATCGGGAGAAAATGAGGGTGCCAGAGAACGGGTGAGATAGGAGGGTGCCAGAGAAGGGTTGAGATAGGGAGGATTCCAGAGAACGGGAGAAAGAGTGAGGGTGCCAGAGAACTGAAGACAAAGAGGGGTGCCAGAGAGTGGGAGACACAGGGAGGGTTCCAGAGAAAGAGAGAGACAGTGAGGGTGCAAAGAAGTGGAGACAGGTAGGGTGGCAGAGAAAGGGAGGCAGTTAGGGACTAGAGAACGAGAGAGACAGTGAGGGCCAAAGAAAGGAGACACAGTGAGGGTGCATGAGAAAGGGAGAGACAGTAAGGGTGAAAAAGAAAGGGAGAGACAGGAGGGTGCCTGAGAACGGGAGAGACAGTGAGGGTATCATTGAACGGAGAGACAGAGGGTGCCAGAGAAAGGAGAGACAGTGAGAGTATCATTGAACGGAGAGACAGTGAAGGTGCCAGAGAACGGTTGAGACAGGGAGGGTACCAGAGAACGGGAGAGAGAGGTGAGATCGCCAGAGAACGGTTGAGACAGTGAGGGTGCCAGAAAACGGGTGAGACAGGAGGGTACCAGAGAACGGGAGAGGAGTGAGATTGCCAGAGAACGGTTGGAGACAGTGAGGGTGCCAGAAACGGGTTAGACAGTGAGGGTGCCAGAGAACGGAGTGCAGTGAGATTACCAGAGAATAGGTAAGACAGTGGGGTACCAGAGAACGGGAGAGACAGTGATTTTGCCAAAGAACGGTGAGACAGTGAGGGTACCAGAAAACGGGTGAGACAGTGAGGATGCTATAGAAAGGAAGAGACAGTGATTGTGCCAGAGAATGGGGGAGACAGGAATGTTTCCAGAGAACGGGTGAGACAGGAAAAGTGCCAGAGAACAGGTGAGATAGGGAGGTGCCAGAGAACTGGAGACACAGGGAGGGTGCCAGAGAACCGAACACAGGAGGGTGCCAGAGAACGGGAGAGACAGAGGGGGTGCCAGAGAACGGGAGAGACAAGGAGTGTCCCCAGAGAACGGAGAAACAGAGAGGTGCCAGAGAAAGGAGAGACAGTAAGGGTGCCAGAGAACTGGTGAGACAGGGAGGGTCCCAGAGAACGGAAGAAACAGGAGGGTGCCAAAGAAAGGGAGAGACTGTGAGGGTGCCAGAGAAAGGGAGAGACAGTGAGCTGGGAGAAAATGAAAACAGGGACGGTGCCAGAAAACAGGAGATATAGAGAGGGTGCCAGAGAGCGGGAAAGACAGGGTGGGCCAGAGAACGGAGAGAACAAGGGGGTGCCAGAGAACGGAGAGAGAGAGGGATGACAGAGAACGGAGAGACAGGGGGGGTTGCTAGAGAGCAAGATAAGTCAAAGACAACTTTTTTCTATAAAAGTATAGAACAGTACAGAGTTGACATGGGGGTCAATTGACACATGTTAACATCTTTACAGATAGCACCTTGTTTTGCAGAGCATGTCGGGCAGCCTTAACCTTAACTTACAATTACTAGGCAATTATACAGTATGTTTGTTTACTGGAATGATATAGTTTGCAATGGATGACTTTCTGTATACTGTCAGTTTTGAGATAACCATCAGATGCTTCGACAGTGTTCACCTGTCATAGAAAGAGGTACTGAAACTACTACAAGAGTTGACGAATTAAGACCCCTAGACCCGACACCATATCACCATGGATACTGAAAGAAGGAGCTGACACCATATTACCATGAATACTGACTACCCCTTAAAACCCCGTCACTACAACAAGACTCACCTCACAGTCGCGTGACAACACCCGACTCTGTAAAGCGCATCATACTCAACTCAATTTAAGTTTTTACTTGTCTAATGCATCATTAAATTCTTCCCAAATTTTTTTAAATTTAAAAAATGAACCCAATTTATAAAAACCCAAAAAAAAACATACTTTTTTAAAAAACTCTTTTAATGAAACATGATTCTATTATATTCCTCTCAACCATGGATTTTTTGATAAACCTTTCCCAGCTTTTAAAACAATTGGATCCTCAGCTTTTTGGGGGGAATTTTTATAATTTTTTTTTACTGTAAAAAAATTTTTAAATACAACTTTGATATTAAATTTTAAATTAAGGCATATTTTTTGTTTTTTATAATGTAAACCCAAAAAGGGTTGGGAAATTTCCAATTTTTTTAAGTGGTTTTTTGGCATATTGTGATTCACCGTTTAATGTGATATTATTTTTTTTTTTTTTTTTTTTTTTTTTTTTTTTTTTTTTTATATATATATAAGTCTCCGATTAGGTAAAACTGTTCAATTAAAGAACTCATCTAAAATTAAGTCCCAAAAAATTTTTTTTATAAGTTTAAAGATATATTTTTTCATTTATTTAATGGAATTTTTAATTTTGTACCAAGAAAACTTTGAAAACCTACCAACCTTATTACAACAACCCAATTTAATTTAGCCTAACCCATCTAAATATATTTTAGATACGTTAACATTTTTAATAATAAACAAATACAATGAAATAAATTTTTTCTTATGGTCAGAATGATTTTGGCAAATTATTGCATACAAAAATTTACTTGTCTTATAGCAAGGTGAGCGTTGCTATTTAAGCAAAAATCGGTTTTACCCAATCCCCAAAAAAAAAAAAAAAAATATATATATATTATATATATATATATAATATATATATATATATTTTTAAAAAAAAAAACAAAAAAACACCGACTAGCCAACAGTGAACCCATGCTTTTTGCCCCACCTCATGGTAGGAAAGGGAAAAATGATTTTAGTCCTCGGAACCACACCTCAAAAATGACGCATCCAGCCAAGCTTTAGAGAAAATGGTGGTGTGGAGCCTCTAGTAATTTATTCACCCCCTTTTGACTGCCCAAAAGCAGTATTTTATATTAGTCCACAAAGTGATATTGATCAATAAAAAACCCCGACTCGTTCTGGGTTATAAAAACTGCTCGTTTTTTATTTATATTATTATTCTTGGTTGTGGTCCCGGGCTAGGCGTCATCTGTCTTTCCCACCATGAGGAGTGCCAAAAAAAAGGGGGGACTCCTTGGCTACCCAGTGCTGTTTTTATCAATCCACTCTTCTGGGGACAATAAATTTTTTTTTTTTTTTTTTTTTTTTTTTTTTTTTTTTTTTTTTTTTTTCAACATGTCGGGTCTCCCCCAGGCAGGGGCCCAAAAAAAAGAAAATCCCCAAAAAAAAATTTTCATCATCATTCAACACTTTCACCAAACTCATACATAATCACTGTCTTTGCAGAGGGTCAAAAAGACATAAAAATAGTCCCTCCCAGCTGTCATATCTCAGACCCCCCCTTTAAAGTGAAGGCATTGTACTTCCCATTTCCCGGACTCAAGTCCAATAAATCAATTAACTGGTTTCCCCCAATCCCTTACAAAATTTACCCTGCTACCTCCAACGATCGTCATGTCCCAAAAAACCTTCGTCTCCATTCACTCCTATCTAACACGCCACACATCTTGCTGGAATCCAAGCCCCCCCCCCAAAACCTCCTTTACCCCCCTTCCCCCCCAAACCTTTTTTTGGACGACCCCACCCCCCCTTCCTTCCCCACAGATTTATACCCCCAAGTCATTCTCTTTTTTCCATTTCTCTAAATGACCAAACCATCAACAACCCCCTTCAGCCCTCTGACAAATACTTTTAGTAACTCCACACCTTCTCTTAATTTCCCCCTTCAATTTTCTGCATAATATTCCCCCCACATTGCCCTTAGACGGACATCTCCCTGCCTCCGCCTCCTCCTCCTGCACATTTGCAACCATGCTTCACACCCCCATAAAGTGTTGGTACCACTATACTTTCACATTCCCTTTGCCCCATGGATAACTTTTTTTTCTCCCCATCCCCTGCCCACCCCCTTTTTTTCCCTTTATCAATTCTATGGTTAACCCATCCTTCATAAACCCATCCCTGCCCTAACCCCAAATATCTAAAACATTTACTTTTCCATAATCCCTCTCGAATGTGATACCAATTTTTTTTTATTTAAATCTTACTCTTATCTATTTCACTACATATATATATATATATATATAT
>WNWK01035386.1:0-19799 GCA_009830355.1 Cherax destructor | reverse complement strand
GCTAACTTTTGAGTGAAACCTCGACGCTCAGGGTTCAGAACCTTACAGCAGAGCTAACTTGAGTGAAACTTCGACTCTGAAGGTTCAGAACCTTACAGCAGAGCTAACTTCTTCAGTGAACCCTCGACTCTCAGGGTTCAAAACTGACAGTAGAGCTAATTTATTGAGTGAAACCTCGACTCTCGGGGTTCAAAACCTTACAGCAGAGCTAACTTCTTGAGTAAAACCTCGACTCCAGGTTCAAAACCTTATACCAGCGCTAACTTCAGTGAAACATCGACTCTCAGGGTTCAGAACCTTACAGCAGAGCTAACCTTTTGAGTGAAACCTCGACTCTCAGGGTTCAGAACCTTACAGCAGAGCTAACTTGAATGAAACCTCGACTCTCAAGGTTCAGAACCTTACAGAAGAGCTAACTTCTTCAGTGAAACCTCGACTCTCAGGGTTCAAAACTGACAGTAGAGCTAATTTCTTGAGTGAAACCTCGACTCTCGGGGTTCAAAACCTTACAACAGCACTATCTTCTTAAGTGAAACCTCGACTCTTAGTGTTCAAAACCTTACAGCAGCAGCACTAACTTGAGAGTGAAACCTCAACTCCAGGGTTCAAAATTTTACAGCAGCATTATCTTATTGAGTGAAATCTCGACTCCAGGGTTAAGAACCTCACACCAGTGATATCTTTTTGAGTTAAACCTCTAGTGTATGGTTCAAACTTCATATCAGCGCTACCTTATTCAGAATGAAACCTCGATTTTCAGGGTTCAAAACCATACAACAGCACTAACTTCGTATTGAATTCTTGTCTCAGGGTCAAAATCCCTCACACCAGAGACCTCTGTTGGAATACCCTTGCGTACCCCTAGCACTAACAACTAAAACCAACAGGCTGCGGCTTCAACGAGTCCAGAACAAAGCTCTCCGCTTTATTACTGGGACCAGATTAAGGGACAGAATCAGAAGTGAAGACCTACATGTACAACAAGAAATCACTGCAATTAATGTAAGGATAGATAAACTAGCGAAAAAACAGCTTTATGACATGCAAGAACTATATGTACCTGATAGAGAACCCCCCAACCAGTAAACACAACCGACTATGTCATCACCCCCCACCGAACCCAAAGAATGACTGCAACAAAGAGTTAGGCGCTACATTCACAATGACAACTACCCACGACCAAGAATCCTAAGTGATCTCCCCGTCGAACCAGAAGAGTGGATACCACCGGACCCAGTCTATGTTCAACATCATAGATAAATACCCCCCATTTATGGGTGACCTACCGTTTCCAAACTACATCTTACAACTAACATTGTAACACCTACGAACTTCCTATTTTAGGACACCACCTCAGAAACAGCTTGATCAGCTCCGGGCTAGCCACCAATAACATCGTAAGCCCAGCAACTACCACCTGTTGCAACAGTAACTGCTTGACCAGCTCCGGGCTACCATCCATCAACACCGAATAGCCCAGCAACTACCACCTGTTGCAGCAGCCTTGCCTGAAAAAAAAAATGTGTACTACAAATAATATGCTTTCTTCCAACTCAGTAACATGCTGTGATACAACAGTATACCTGTGTGCGACTGATGGGATAAAGGCATATCCTCCTCTTAAAATTTACTTATGTATAACTCTACATACACACACACTTATTATGTTGCGCCAAAGTGGATAGGCCACTTACCTTTACAACCCTAACCTCTCCCCTCCCCTCCCACCTACTTCCCAATTTCCATCCTTACCCATCCTTCCTTCCCCACCTTACCGACGCTCAGGTCAAATCAAGCTCAAGCTCAAGAGCTATCTTCTTGAGAGTGAAACCTCGACTCCAGGGTTTAAAATTTCACACCTGTACTGTCTTCAGTGAGACCTCGACTCCAGGGTTCAAACTTCACATCAGCACTGCCTTCTTATTCAGAGTGAAACCTCGATTCCAGGTTTCAAACCTCACACCAGCACATCCTCTTATTGAAACTGAGACCTCGACACTATGGTTGAAAAACCTCACACCAGCACTACCTTCTTGAGGGTGAAACTTCGACTCTAGGGTTTAAACTTCACATCAGCACTATCTTCTTGGGGAGGACTCTTGACACAAAAACAAACTGTAACTTACTGATGTTGATGTGTTTTGGAGGCCCGTGGCCTGGTAGGCAACGCTCTCGCTTCACACTGAGTGTCTATGGTTGGATCCCCGGCAAGGGTGGAAACATTGGGCGTGTTTCCTTACACTTGTCCTTGTTCACCTAGTAAACAAGTTGGTACCTGGGTGTTAGTCGACTTGTGTGGGTAGCATCCTGGGTGACAATATTCAGGACCACAATGGAAATAAGACAGTCCCTCGATAAAGATTACCAATAGACCCCTGGCTGTCTACAAGAGGGAGCTGGACAGATATATAAAGTCAATACCTGACCAGCCAGGTTGTGGTTCTTACGATGGTTTACGTGCCGCCAGCAGTAACAGCCTTGTTGATCAGGACCTGATCCACCACGAGGCCTGGTCACAGACTGGGCCGCGGGGACATTGACTCTCCAAGCATACCCATAACTTGCGTAGTTGTACTTACAGCTTATAATATTGTAAGTGAAAACGTGGAAATGCAGCTACATAGCACTAGCCACTAGCACGTTAAGAGGCAACACAATAAGTGTCAGGGGCCCAAGACTGTTCAACTGCCTCCCAGCATACATAAGGGGATTACCAATAGACCCCTGGCTGTCTTCAAGAAGGCACTGGACAGGCACCTAAAGTCGGGTACCTGACCAGCCGGGCTGTGGTTTGTACGTTGGACTGCGTGCGGCCAGCAGTAACAGCCTGGTTGATCAGGCCCTGATCCACCATGAGGCCTGGTCACAGACTGGGCTGCGGGGGCGTTGATCCCCGGAACTCTCTCCAGGTAGATCCCAGGATACATATCCTGAGAGATGTAATTTCTATCAGTATATAGCAGGACGAACACCGGGGGTCCAGTGGACCCCCAGTGTTCGTCCTGCTCCAAACTCGCCCTTTTATGTAAGTGTATTTTTTTTAAATGCTTTTGTAAGTGTATTTTTTGGGGTCTAAAAGGACTAGTCTACTTTACATTATTCCTTATGGGAATAAATTCGTTTGGTAATGGCACTTGAACAGCATTCTGGAACGAAAAAATCACAAAAACAGGGGGTGCACAGTATACTGATAGTTTAATCCCTATTTTACCATGTAGTCTTAATGACCCTAGTGTAGTTGACAGGCTTTAAACCCCATTTACTAACCAATCTAAATTGACTTTTTTTGCACATTTTAGTAAAAAATAATCTAAAATAAACCACTAATAAACCACCACCATTTTAGATTATTTTTTACTAAAATGTACAAAATATATTTACGTTCTTGTTTATAAGACATAATTATTGATATGATTTTACTTTCATTATTAGAACACATATGGTTCTGAACCCTGAAAATCGAGGTTTCATTCTGAATAAAGTAGCGCTGATATGAAGTTTGAACCATACACTAGAAGTTTAACTCAAAAAGATATCACTGGTGTGAGGTTCTTAACCCTGGAGTCGAGGTTCTTAACCCTGGAGTCGAGATTTCACTCAATAAGATAATGCTGCTGTAAAATTTTGAACCCTGGAGTTGAGGTTTCACTCTCAAGTTAATGCTGCTGCTGTAAGGTTTTGAACACTAAGAGTCGAGGTTTCACTTAAGAAGATAGTGCTGTTGTAAGGTTTTGAACCCCGAGAGTCGAGGTTTCACTCAAGAAGTTAGCTCTGCTGTAAGGTTCTGAACCTTGAGTTGAGGTTTCACTCAAGTTAGCTCTGCTGTAAGGTTCTGAACCTTGAGAGTCGAGGTTTCACTCAAGTTAGCTCTGCTGTAAGGTTCTGAACCCTGAGCATCGAGGTTTCACTCAAAAAGTTAGCTCTACTGTAAGGTTCTGAACCCTGAGAGTCGATGTTTCACTGAAGTTAGCGCTGGTATAAGGTTTTGAACCTGGAGTCGAGGTTTTTCTCAAGAAGTTAGCTAAGGTTCTGAACCCTGAGTCGAGGTTTCACTGAAGTTAGCGCTGGTATAAGGTTTTGAACCTGGAGTCGAGGTTTTACTCAAGAAGTTAGTGCTGTTGTCAGGTTTTGAACCCTGAGAGTCGAGGATTCAATGAAGTAGCTCTGCTGTAAGGTTCTGAACCCTGAGAATCGAGGTTTCACTCTCAAGAAGAAGATATCCCAATGGAAATAAGTCACTTTGACTTTTTTGGGTTATCCGAGGTTCTCTACACATGCTGCTATGTATGATAATATATGTAACTGTATTTGTGTATACATGAATAAACTTACTTAGTCAGGTTCTGAACCCTGAGAGTCAAGGTTTCACTGAAGAAGTTAGCTCTGCTCAATAGCTGGGCCTCTTACCCTTCAAACAGAACTCTTTGCCTCAGTAAGTTTATTCAGGTATACACAAATAGTTACATAGATTATCATACATAGCAGCATATGTGTAGAGAACCTAGGATAACCCAAAATATAGTCAAAGTGACTTAGTATTTCCATTGGGGTCCTTTTAATACCTTATTATTATACTATGAAGGAGATAATATCTTATTATTATAGTATAAACTATGTCATGATAGTGTCAGAAGGCAGACACAGGTATGATAGGATTGTGGAGAGTGGAGTCAGAGTCCACCTTCTGGGGATTCCATCTCAGTTGGTCTTCAGATACATGATAGAACTAATAAATTTGCTAAGTTTTATGCTGTCAAAGAGGCAGTAGATTACAATCTTGGCTTGTCAGTTAGCAGTTTGAGAACAATAATATGAAAAGAACTTCAACTGAACTTTAGTGACCTAAGATTGAGGGAGATTGACACCAGTCAGTCCATCTATCATCATTCTATCATGCAGGAGGAGCCACATATCTATGGTGCATCCAACATAATAATCAGACTCTTGGATGTCACTACCGACACGAGGCATTAAACTACAGACCTGTGTCACTGACGTGTACAGTATGCAAAGTCATGGAGAAGATCATCAGGAGGAGAGTGGTGGAGCACCTAGAAAGACACAAGCTTATAAACGACAACCAGCACGGTTTAAGGGAAGGAAAATCCTGTGTCACAAACCTACTGGAGTTTTATGACAAGGTAACAGAAGTAAAACACAAGAGAGAGGGGTGGATAGACTGCATTTTCTTGGACTGCAAGAATGCGTTCGACACAGTTCCTCACAAGAGGTTAATGCAAAAGCTAGAGGATAAGGCACACGTAACAGGAAAGGCACTGCAATGTATCAGAGAATATCTGACAGGGAGGCAACAACGAGTCATGGTACATGACGAGGTGTCAGAGTGGGCACCTGTGACGAGTGGGGTTCCACAAGGGTCAGTCCTAGGACCTGTACTGTTTTTGGTATATGTGAATGACATAACGGAAGGGATAGACTCAGAAGTGTCCCTGTTTGCAGATGATGTGAAGTTAATGAGAAGAATTAAATCAGTTGAGGATCAGGCAGGACTACAAAGAGACCTGGACAGGCTACAAGCCTGGTCCAGTAACTGGCTTCTTGAATTTAACCCTGCCAAATGTAAAGTCATGAAGATCGAGGAAGGGCAAAGAAGACCGCAGACAGAGTATAGTCTAGGTGGCCAAAGACTGCAAACCTCACTCAAGGAAAAAGATCTTGGGGTGAGTATAATACCGAGCACATCTCCTGAGGCACACATCACTCAGATAACTGCTGCAGCATACGGGCGGCTGACAAACCTAAGAATAGCGTTCCAATACCTCACTAAGGAATCATTCAAGACTCTGTACACCATATACGTCAGGCCCATACTGGAGTATGCAGCACCAGTTTGGAACCCACACCTGGTCAAGCACGTCAAGAAATTAGAGAAAGTGCAAAGGTTTGCAACAAGAATAGTCCCAGAGCTAAGGGGATTGTCCTACGAAGAAAGGTTAAGGGAAATCTGCCTGACAACACTAGAGGACAGGAGGGTTAGGGAAGACATGATAACGACATATAAAATACTGCGAGGAATAGATAAGGTGGACAGAGACAAGATGTTCCAGAGAGGGGACACAGAAACAAGGGGTCACAATTGGAAGTTGAAGACTCCTATGAGTCAAAGGGATGTTAGGAAGTATTTCTTCAGTCATAGAGTTGTCAGGAAGTGGAATAGCCTAGAATGCAACATAGTGGAGGCAGGAACCATACATAGTTTTAAGACGAGGTTTGATAAAGCTCATGGAACAGGGAGAGAGAGGACCTAGTAACAATCAGTGAAGAGGCAGGGCCAGGAGCTATGACTCTTTCCTATATTCACTTTCAATTTTCTTCTTTTACACACCCTACCAAATTCATCCACCAACCTCTGCAACTTCTCTTCAGAATCTCCCAAAAGCACAGTGTCATCAGCAAAAAGCAACTGTGACAACTCCCACTTTGTATTTGATTCTTTATCTTTTAACCCCACACCTCTTGCCAAGACCCTCGCATTCACTTCTCTTACAACCCCATCTATAAATATATTGAACAACCACGGTGACATCACACATCCTTGTCTAAGGCCCACTTTTACTGGGAAATAGTCCCCCTCCCTCCTACACACTCTAACCTGAGCCTCACTATCCTCATAAAAACTCTTCACTGCTTTCAGTAACCTACCTCCTATTCCATACACCTGCAACATCTGCCACATTGCCCCCCTATCCACCCTATCATACGCCTTTTCCAAATCCATAAATGCCACAAAAACCTCTTTACCCTTATCCAAATACTGTTCAACTATATGTTTCACTGTAAACACTTGGTCTAAACACCCCGTACCTTTCCTAAAGCCCCTTTGTTCATCTGCTATCCTTCTTTCTGTCTTACTCTTAATTCTTTCAATAATAACTCTACCATACACTTTACCAGGTACACTCAACAGACTTATTCCCCTATAATTTTTGCACTCTCTTTTGTCCCCTTTGCCTGTATACAAAGGAACAATACACGCTCTCTGCTAATCCCTAGGTACCTTACCCTCTTCCATACATTTATTAAATAATAGCACCAACCACAAAGTGTTGAATGATGATGAAAGTTTTTTCTTTTTGGGGATTTTCTTTCTTTTTGGGTCACCGTGCCTCGGTGGGAGACGGCCGACTTGTTGAGAAAAAAAAAAAAAAAAAAAAAAGCACCAACCACTCCAAAACTATATCCCCACCTGCTTTTAACATTTCTATCTTTATCCCATCAATCCCAGCTGCCTTACCCCCTTTCATTCTACCCACTGCCTCACGAACTTTCCCCACACTCACAACTGGCTCTTCCACACTCCTACAAGATGTTATTCCTCCTTGCCCTATACACGAAATCACAGCTTCCCTGTCTTCATCAACATTTAACAACTCCTCAAAATATTCCCTCCATCTTCCCGATATCTCTAACTCTCCATTTAATAACTCCCCTCTCCTCTCCTATTTTTAACTGTCAAATCCATTTGTTCCCTAGGCTTCCTCAACTTATTAATCTCACTCCAAAACTTTTTCTTATTTTCAACAAAATTTGTTGATAACATCTCACCCACTCTCTCATTTGCTCTCTTTTTACATTGCTTCACCACTCTCTTAACCTCTCTTTTTCTCTCCATATACTCTTCCCTCCTTGCATCACTTCTACTTTGTAAAAACCTCTCATATGCTAACTTTTTCTCCCTTACTACTCTCTTTACATCATCATTCCACCAATCGCTCTTCTTCCCTCCTGCACCCACTCGCCTGTAACAACAAACTTCTGCTGAATACTCTAACACTACATTTTTAAATCTACCCCATACATCTTCGACCCCATTGCCTACACTCTCACTAGCCCATCTATCCTCCAATAGTTGTTTATATCTTACCTAACTGCTCCTCTTTAGTTTATAAACCTTCACCTCTCTCTACTTACTGCTTCTATTGTCCTTGTATCCCATCTACCTTTATCTCCCTGTAGCTATAACTAAATGTGATCTGATATTCTGTGGCCCCTCTATAAACATGTACATCCTGAAGTCTACTCAACAGTCTTTTATCTACCAATACATAGTCCAACAAACTACTGTCATTATGCCCTACATCATATCTTGTATACTTATTTATCCTCTTTTTCTTAAAATATGTATTACCTATAACTAAACCCCTTTCTATACAAAGATCAATCAAAGGGCTCCCATTATCATTTACACCTGGCACCCCAAACTTACCTACAACACCCTCTCTACATGTTTCTCCTACTTTAGCATTTAGGTCCCCTACCACAATTACTCTCTCACTTGGTTCAAAAGTTCCTATACATTCACTTAACATCTCCCAAAATCTCTCTCTCTCCTCTACACTCCTCTCTTCTCCAGGTGCATACACGCTTATTATGACCCACTTTTCGCATCCGACCCTTATTTTAATCCACATAATCCTTGAATTTACACATTTATATTCCCTCTTCTCCTTTTTTATTATAATAATTTCTTTTTGACAGGTAGTAGGTTGGTAGACAGCAACCACCCAGGGAGGTACTACCATCCTGGCAGGTGACTGTGAAACAGAAACCTGAAACTGTTTTACATGATGGTAGGATTGCTGGTGTCGTTTTTCTGTCTCATAAACATGCAAGATTTCAGGTACGTCTTGCTACTTCTACTTACACTTAGGTCACACTACGCAAACATGTACACGTTTATGTATACACACTCATCTGAGTTTTCTTTGATTTTATCTTAATAGTTCTTGTTCTTATTGCTTTTCCCTTTCATATCCATGGGGAAGTGGAATAAGAATCTTTCCTCCGTAAGCCATGCGTGTTGTAAAAGTCAACTAAAATGCCGGGAACAATGGGCTAGTAACCCCTTTTCCTGTATAGCTTACTAAAAAGAAGAAGAAGAAGAAAACCGTCAAAGTGGGATGTTTGAATGTGCGTGGATGTTGTGCGAATGATAAGAAAGAGATGATTGTAGATGTTATGAATGAAAAGAAGCTGGATGTCCTGGCTTTAAGTGAGACAAAGCTGAAGGGGGTAGGAGAGTTTCAGTGGGAAGAAATAAATGGGATTAGATCAGGGTTTCAAATAGAGTTAGAGCTAAAGAAGGAGTGGCAATAATGTTGAATAATCAGTTATGGCAGGTAAAGAAGGAATATAAATGTATAAATTCAAGGATTATGTGGAGTAAAATAAAGGTTGGATGTGAAAAGTGGGTTATAGTAGGTGTTTATGCACCTGGAGAAGAGAGAAGTGTAGAGGAGAGAGAGAGATTTTGGGAAATGTTGAGTGAGTGTGTGGGGAGTTTTGAACCAAGTGAGAGAGTAATTGTGGTTGGGGATCTTAATGCTAAAGTGGGTAAAAATGTTGTGGATGGAGTAGTAGGTAAATTTGGGTGCCAGGGTAAATGTAAATGGGGAACCATTAATTGAGCTATGTGTAGAAAGAGGTTTGGTAATAAGTAATACATATTTTATGAAAAAGAGGATAAATAAATATACAAGGTATGATATAGCACGTAAGGAAAGTAGTTTGTTGGATTATGTATTGATGGATAAAAGGTTGATGAGTAGGCTTCAGGATGTACATGTTTATAGAGGGGCAATGGATATATCAGATCATTATTTGGTTGTAGCTACAGTTAGAGTTAAAGGTAGATGGGACAAAAAGAAAATGGCAACAGCAAGTAAGAGAGAGGTAAAAGTGTATAAACTAAGGAAGGAGGAAGTTAGGGTGAGATATAAGCAACTATTGGCAGAAAGGTGGGCTAGTGCAAGTAGGAGTAGTGGGGGGGTTGAAGAGAGTTGGGATAGTTTTAAAAATGCAGTATTAGAATGTGGGGCAGAAGTTTGTGGCTATAGGAGGGTGGGTGCAGGAGGAAAGAGGAGTGAGTGGTGGAATGAAGAAGTAAAGGGTGTGATAAAAGAGAAAAAGGTAGCTTATGAGAGGTTTTTACAAAACAGAAGTGTTAATAGAAGAGCAGAGTATATGGAGAGTAAAAGAAAGGTGAAGAGAGTGGTGAGAGAGTGCAAAAGAAGAGCGGATGAAAGAATGGGAGAGGCTCTGTCAAGAAATTTTGCTGAAAACAAGAAAAATTTTTGGAGTGAGATAAACAAGGTAAGAAAGCCTAGGGAACGAATGGATTTGTCAGTTAAAAACAGAGTAGGGGAGTTAGTAGATGGGAGCTGGAGTATTGGGTAGATGGCGGAATATTTTGAGGAAGTTTTAAATGTCGATGAAAAAGGGAGGCGGTAATTTCATGTACTGGCCAGGGAGGTACAACATCGTTTAGGAGTGAAGAAGAGCAGGATGTGAGTGTGGGGGAGGTGCGTGAGGCAGTACGTAGAATGAAAGGGGGTAAAGCAGCTGGAATTGACGGAATCATGACAGAAATGTTAAAAGCAGGGGGTTATATAGTGCTGGAGTGGTTGGTATTTTTGTTTAATAAATGTATGAAAGAGGGAAGGTACCTAGGGATTGGCAGAGAGCATGTATAGTTCCTTTATATAAAGGGAAGGGGGATAAAAGAGTGTAAAAATTATAGGGGAATAAGTTTACTGAGTATACCAGGTAAAGTGTATGGCAGGGTTATTATTGAAAGAATTAGAGGTAAGACAGAGAGTAGGATTGCAGATGAGCAAGGAGGCTTTAGAGTGGGTAGGGGATGTGTAGATCAAGTGTTTACAGTGAAGCATATATGTGAACAGTATTTAGATAAAGGTAGAGAAGTTTTTATTGCATTTATGGATTTAGAAAAGGCATATGATAGAGTGGATAGGGGAGCAATGTGGCAAATGTTGCAAGTGTATGGAATAGGTAGTAAGTTACTGAAGGCTGTAAAGAGTTTTTATGAGGATAGTGAGGCTCAGATTAGGGTGTGTAGGAGAGGGAGATTACTTCCCGGTAAAAGTAGGTCTTAGACAGGGATGTGTAATATCACCATGGTTGTTTAATATATTTATAGATGGGGTTGTAAAAGAAGTAAATGCTAGGGTGTTGGGGAGAGGGGTGGGAGTCAATTATGGAGAATTAAATGCAAAATGGGAGTTGACACAGTTACTTTTTGCTTATGATACTGTGCTTATGGGAGATTCTAAAGAAAAGTTGCAAAGGTTAGTGGACGAGTTTGGGAGAGTGTGTAAAGGTAGAAAGTTAAAAGTGAACATAGATAAGAGTAAGGTGATGAGGGTATCAAACGATTTAAATAAAGAAAAATTGGATATCACATTGGAGAGAGGGATTATGGAAGAAGTAAATGTTTTCAGATATTTGGGAGTTGACGTGTCAGCGGATGGGTTTATGAAGGATGAGGTTAACCATAGAATTGATGAAGGAAAAAAGGTGAGTGGTGCATTGAGGTATCTGTGGAGACAAAAAACGTTATCCATGGAGGCAAAGAAGGGAATGTACGAAAGTATAGTGGTACCAACACTCTTATATGGGTGTGAAGCATGGGTTGTAAATGCTGCAGCGAGGAGGAGGCTGGAGGCAGTGGAGTTGTCCTGTCTAAGGGCAATGTGTGGTGTAAATATTATGCAGAAAATTCGGAATGTGGAAATTAGGAGAAGGTGTGGAGTTACTAAAAGTATTTGTCAGAGGGCTGAAGAGGGGTTGTTGAGGTGGTTTGGCCATTTAGAGAGAATGGATCAAAGTAGAATGACTTGGAGAGCGTATAAATCTGTAGGGGAAGGAAGGCGGGGTAGGGGTCGTCCTAGAAAAGGTTGGAGGGAAGGGGTAAAGGAGGTGTTGTGGGCGAGGGGCTTGGACTTCCAGCAAGTATGTGTGAGCGTGTTAGATAGGAGTGAATGGAGACGAATGGTTTTTGGGACATGACGATCTGTTGGAGTGTGAGCAGGGTAACATTTTGTGAAGGGATTCAGGGAAACCAGTTAATTGATTTAGTTGGACTTGAGTCCTGGAAATGGGAAGTACAATGCCTGCACTTTAAAGGAGGGGTCTGAGATAGTGACAGCTGGGAGGGACTTTTCTCAGCTGTCGTATCTGAGCTCCTCTGCAAAGACAGTGATTATGTATGAGTGTGGTGAAAGTGTTGAATGATGATGAAAGTATTTTCTTTTTGGGGATTTTCTTTCTTTTTGGGTCACCCTGCCTCGGTGGGAGACGGCCGACTTGTTGAAAAAAAAAAAAAAATTATTTTTATTATAATAATAATTTTCAAAACTTGAAGCACATCTTATGGCCAAGCATTTGGGGTAAACACTGATCAGCTAGGCTCTTGCTACCTATGATTCTCAGGCTCAGCTGTCACACTTCCTTGGATTAAGAGCCCCTCATTGACATCAAGGCACCCTTGAGGGGTTGGCAGGGATAGACAGGAATGGGTAAGAGGCACTCAAACATTGACCAGAGGAGCAATGTATGTGGCATAGCTTCATGGTCCCCACCTCTTAGGTTGGGAACTACTGATCTAGTGGATACCACATACTACCCAAAGACTAACAAGTACTTAATGTCCCTATGGTTCAGCTGCCATCTGACTGGCCCCTGGCCTTCGTATACACAACCCGTTCTTGTGTACTCTAATTAGTGTTCTCTCATTCCAGTCCTCTTGAGTTCTGGTACCAGTCTTTAGATCTTTTTTTTTCATTAATTTAAATCAAAGGGAAGTGCTTAACCATTAGGTGGTCATAGTGTTTGGGGTTCTGAACCAATGAAGGGGAGGACAAGTAGTTCCTTGGAATATTTATATGCTTTGCTATGCTTGATCAACCATGGGCTCTGTGCTGGCACAGCATATGCTAAGATGAAAGACAATTCTTAGTTTAGCTAGCTTTGTAGAGGCTATATGATTGCTAGGTACTTCAACTGATTTTATGTACAGCATTATTACATTAACTGGGAAGTGCAAAACCTGTAGAGGTTGTTATTATCATCATCATTAAGTGCTAAACCCATAAGGGAGGTAATCAGGTTTAATCCAAGGAAGTAAACAGTATCTTTAATTCCTTATGTAAGAACCTTCACCAATCAAGGGAGTTCTGATACTATGCTTGCTCTCAGATTCTGCTCTTTTTATGGTTTCTGCAGCATCTTGCCTCCCAAAATATATTTCTTGTTTGATCATCTTACTCCCTCTATTTTCATTACTTTGTAAATCTCAGGATTGTATTTAAGTAGCAGCATCAGGTGGATTAGCCATATCAGATGAATGTTGGCTGCATCATGTAATGTAAGGTTTTATAACAGCTATATCAGGTGTCTGAAGATTATACCAGATTGGTGTTTCAGGTGGTGTCGAGGCATGAGGGCAATGGGGAGGTGGTGTACCATTTAGAGAGAGAAATCAATGCCATTTACACCATCATACTTGCCAACACTATCTGTCCACACCATCTTCCCACCAGATGATATTAGGTAAGTGATGAGGCATGATCAGTAGTTGGTGAGCATGTGTGGATGATAGAGGGCAAATGATGAAGGATAATGGATAGTGTGTGATGGAGTGTGATAGTGAGAATGATGTTGGCAAATGATTGAGACAATAGGTGATGGTGGTTTCATTGTGGAGCTTGAATATCCAGGAGGCTGATGTGAGCAGGTTAAATTAGAGTGAATGGAGACAAGTGAATTTTTAATGTATGTGCTGCTGGAGGTGAGCAAGGCAACATTTATGAAGGGAAATTTTGGTTAGCCAAATCAGTCCTGGAGGTGGGAAGGACAGTGCCTGTACTCTGAAGGAAGGGTGAGGATGTTGCAGTTCAGAGGGTCATCTGAATTGTGATGTCATTACACTTCTGGCAAGATAATCGAATGATGGTGTTTCCTCTTTCTTGAGTCACTTTTCCTTGGTGGAATAATAATAATTTGTCAGTATTAATGTGTGTCCAGTTAACATAACAGATAAATCACTAGTACATAAAGCCATTCTGGTTTGTACCAATTCTCTCCCTTCCAGTCCTTGATGTGGGTGTGTCAATCAACCACTAAGAAAGGGAGCAGAAGGGCTTCATCTGTGGCTTCCAGCTAACTTAGCGACGTGTAATTTATTGATCTGTATAGAAAAGCTGCATTTTTATTAGTTATTGTTTTGTATAGATGATCTTGGTAGTCCTTTTAGATATTTATCATTGTGATGAATAGAAATATGCTTATCAGAGCAAATATGTTGCAATCAATTTTTTTTTAATCTTTTGGGCCAAGTATAATGTACATGGTAACTTTAGCTGTTATAGTGGTTGGATCAAGTACTTGTGACATTATCATAAATAAGGAACTTAGATAATTCTAATACATTTCTAACAGTAAAAATTTTACTTGTAGCTCTGATGCCTCACACTTAAAAGATTTAATTTAGCATTTTAACTGAAGGCAATACTTGATGCAAAAATCATAATTGAACATAGCTTATTATAAAGGTTTTCATTTTTTTCATGTGATATTCTAACACACACACACACACACGTACATACATACGTGTTGCTCTCCTTCCTGTATTGCACATTCTACTGAGGACTTCAGCTGGGAGTTGAAACATTATCTAATTTCCTTGGCTGTTTTCCTATATACATGTAGGATGACTTTACCATGTACAGTGGACCCCCGGTTAACGGCCATAATTCGTTCCAGAATGCTGTTCAAGTGCCGTTACCGAACAAATTTATTAACATAAGGAATAATGTAAATTAGATTAGTCCTTTTGGACCCCCAAACATACACTTACAAAAGCACTTAAAAAAATACACTTACATAATTTTTAGTGTTTGGAGCCGGCCGTTAACCGGGGGTCCACTGTATATTATAATTTATATATACGTACACATACATGTTATATAGTTATTATTATATCAAAAAATATGTGCAGTGAAGGCTGTCTTACATGCAGATTAGGAAAACAGTCATGAAAATTAAATTACAGGTATATTTTAATTCCCAGCTGAAGTTGTTAGTAAAATGTGTGACAGGAAGGTCAAAATACTATACTATAGGGTAAGACGTCAAGTTAAAGCTAAATGCTGTACTGATGTAGGCCTACTGGTCCAGGCCAAGGGGTCATTGAAGCTAATAAATATAAGAAGGATCTGTCTGGCATAGGCCAAAACAGGGGTCCTACAAGGCTTGGTGAATGTGAGGCAATTATGATTGATCTAAGGGAAGAAAGATTAAATTTCTTGATCAAGAGCCCTCACACTAGTGAGATTCAGTATTAACTTAATGGCATGTTTTATAAACTGCATTTGGGGGAGGGAGGATGGCTGCCATTGTGCTTTGAATGTCTAATATTCTTAAGAATCACAATTATGTTTTATCTTAAAAAACAAAAATAGTTCTGGGTTTAATTTTAGGGAAGAGGGAAGGGATAAATATACATTCAAACTAGTGTACTGTATATGTAACTTGCTGTGCACACACAAGTGTACATATTGTATATAATAATAATAATAATAATAGTTTATTTAGACATGGTACAATGATACATAGTTAGGTAGACATGATACATAGGTATAAATGAGATGTACATGCCAAAAGCCCCTAATATGCTGTGCATTGCGGGCATTCTTAGGACTATTTAATAGTAGACTACATGGTAAAAATTATGGTTGATAATTTATAAAATAAGTATAATTGTGTATCTAAGTTATAAAATTTGAATATAAGTTGAACATAATAATTTATTAATTGTAGCAATGCAACTAATTGAGTGAGATAACAATTTAAAACAATTAATTGCATTCCAGTTACAGTTTATGTGGTCATTATAATGTAAATGTTATAGAAACAGTTAACTTAGTGTGTATTATTCATAACAGGTTTTTACATTTAAGTGATTAATCAGGTTTTTTCATTTAAGTGATTATTCTACTGTGTTGGGAATGTTTGATATTGAGCATTTAGGTTTGGGTGAGAAGGTGGTTTTTTAGCATCGTTTTGAATTGGGGTACAGGCAGGGTTTCTTTGGCAATGACAGGTAATGAATTCCAAATTTTCGTGCCTTTTATATGCATTGAGTTTTTACATAGTGTTAGATGGACACGGGGAACATCGAAGAGTGATCTGTGTCTAGTGTTATGGTCATGTGTCCTGTTAAAATTGGTAAGAAGTTTGAGTGGTGGGTCAATATTTGCATAGTGTTCTATGTATGTAATAGGCACAGTAAAAAGTATGAATGTCTTGTATGGTTAGTAAGTTTAGGTTTTTGAATATTGGTGGAGTATGTTGTCTGGAGTGTGAATTTGTTATCATTCTAACTACTGTTATATTTGCATAAAAAATCTACAGCAATAAAATAATACTTGCTTATGTTGTCTCATTTAAAAAAAAAATCCTCTAAATATGTAGTACATGTCAATCTGTAACAAAATTAAGTCATTCTGGCTGGTAAACATGGTATACAATATTTGAAAAAAAAAAAAAACCACTAAACCTCTTATAGTTAGTAGTAAATCAATGACAGATAAAACAAGCCTTCATTAAATGTTTCAATCTGAGCTTTATCAGGTTACATGGAGAAGTAGGTACTCATGAAGGCCAACAGTAGGGTTCTAAGAGGAAGATTGTGTTGCATGACAGGGGTTGCAGGTGACTAGAGCTCTAGACTAGACTGTGGAAGGGAAGCAGAGGCAACATACGGTCAATCAGAGAATCTGAGTACAGTATCTACACTAGTAATTTTGTGGGACATAATGTTCTAGAATGTTGTTGGCAAGTGGTCTTGTTCAGTGTGCAAAACTTGGATGGTAGCCAGCCTGAGACAGTTTATCCTGTGCCTTATTCTAATCTATGAAATGAGAGCAGCAGTTTATCTTAGGTAATCTCAGATTACAATCCCAGGATTGAAATCTGGAATTTGGAAGATCTCAGTAGCTGTCTGAAGAAGGAATGTATCGAGGCATTAAATCAAGGGAGGTAACCCCAGACAGTATGGTAAAGCAAGGGAATTCCCTGGGAACTTGTATTGTGTTGTCTCGATAAGAGACAACGCAATAAATGTCAGGGGCCCAAGACTTCAACTGCCTTTCAGCATACATAAGAGATTACCAATAGACCCCTGGCTGTCTTCAAGCAGGCACTGGACAGGCACCTAAAGTCAGTACCTGACCAGCCAGGCTGTGGCTCGTACTTTGGATTGTGTGTGGCCAGCAGTAACAGCCTGGTTGATCAGGCCCTGATCCACCATGAGGCCTGGTCACAGACCGGGCCGCAGGGGCGTTGACTCCCAGAACTCTCTATAGGTAAATATTTGAGACATAATGAAATTTGAAACCTACATTGTCATAATAGTATGTATAGTGGACCCTCGGTTAACGAAATTAATCCGGTCCAGGAGCTATTACTTAATCTGAATCTTTCGTTATCTGAAACCTTATTTCCCATAAGAAATAATGTAAATACAATTAATTGCTCCACAAAAAATAATCACTCAAAAAAAAACAATAACATTTACTTACCTTTATTGAAGAGTTGCAAGCATCTGGAAGGTAGAGTTGCTGACAGGGGCAGGGTGTTAATGGTTGGAAGGGAAATCCCTCCAAAAGGACTTCAGGTAACAAGTCCCTCTCTGGGGTTACTTCCTTCTTTTTCTTTTAATGCATGAATGCTACACTCCCTGCATGCCTGCTACACTCCCTGCATGCCTGCTACACTCCCTGCATGCCTGCTACACTCCCTGCATGCCTGCTACACTCCCTGCATGCCTGCTACACTCCCTGCATGCCTGCTACACTCCCTGCAGGCCTGCTACACTCCATGCAGGCCTGCTACACTCCTGCATGCCTGCTACACTCCCTGCATGCCTGCTACACTCCCTGCATGAATGCTACACTCCCTGCATGAATGCTACACTCCCTGCATGAATGCTACACTCCCTGCATGAATGCTACACTCCCTGCATGAATGCTACACTCCCTGCATGAATGCTACACTCTCTGCATGAATGCTACACTCCCTGCATGAATGCTACACTCCTCTATGAATGCTACACTCCATCCATGAATGCTACACTCCCTGCATGAATGCTACACTCTCTGCATGAATGCTACACTCTCTGCATGAATGCTACACTCCCTGCATGAATGCTACACTCCCTGCATGAATGCTACACTCCCTGCATGAATGCTACACTCCCTGCATGAATGCTACACTCCCTGCATGAATGCTACACTCCCTGCATGAATGCTACATTCCCTCCATGAATGCTACACTCCCTCCATGAATGCTACCACTGGGGTGCCACTAGGAAGCTTCTTTGGACCCATGGTGACTTATTTCACAGTGACAATCACTAAACCACCAAAAAAGACACCAAATATATTGTGAATCTTTGAAAGAGCGCGCTAGGTAATGTTCTCTCAATGGTAAACAACGCTTCACTGGTGTCCTGCGCTTGCGCGGAGCAGGCGGACACGTCTAATACCTTTCGGTAACCGAGGAATTTTTCGCTAACCGATTCCGAAAAAAGCTTACGTTTTCCGAAACTTTCGTTAACGGGACCTTTCGTTAACCGAGGGTCCACTGTATATAGGGAATTCTAAGACATTTATTTTTATGCATTTATTGATTTTTTTTAATTTTTGGGCAAGTTTCAAAAAATACATTTTGAAGTACGTTGTACATATAAATAATTTTTGAGGCAGTGAAAGTCCCTACTACAATCATTACAAGCAAAATAATCTTTATGAAGTGCTAGAGAATAAAATTACTGTAAACAAGTGCTACATGCAGAGTTAGCTTCCTAGTATGGAAGATAGATGGCAAAAAATTTTTACTTAAAAAAAAAAAATGAATTAAATCTGCATAAAGAATTTAGACATTCTTTTTTAAGAAAAGGTTGGAGGGAAGGGGTAAAGGAGGTATTGTGGGCGAGGGGCTTGGACTTCCAGCAAGCACGTGTGAGCGTGTTAGATAGGAGTGAATGGAGACGAATGGTTTTTGGGACATGACGATCTGTTGGAGTGTGAGTAGGGTAACATTTTGTGAAGGGATTCAGGGAAACCAGTTAATTGATTTAATTGGACTTGAGTCCTGGAAATGGGAAGTACAATGCCTGCACTTTAAAGGAGGGGTCTGGGATAGTGACAGCTGGGAGGGACAATTCTCAGCTGTCGTATCTGAGCTCCTCTGCAAAGACAGTGATTATGTATGAGTGTGGTGAAAGTGTTGAATGATGATGAAAGTATTTTCTTTTTGGGGATTTTCTTTCTTTTTGGGTCACCCTGCCTCGGTGGGAGACGGCCGACTTGTTGAAAAAAAAAAAAAATATGTATATACGTATATTGTAGCAGTATACCATGTGAAGTAAAAAAAAAAACCTGTTACTATGCAGGTTGTCAATGGTGTGGCATCATGTCCAAAATGCACCACATGCTAGTGGCTTTCTTCTGTGCCTAACAATATTTTATTACATGTAAACTATCTGTTTACTACTGCAGAAAAGAAATAAATTTATTTTTAATAAAGTCAGTGAATACTGTACCAATGTGTCTGGCAAGTAAACAGATGATTGTCCATACAGACATAGCTCTCTCTTGCTTCTGGGAACATTGTGAAACTACAAGTTTTCAAAACAATATGCCATAACCTTTTCTATTAACTTTTTTTCCAATTATTAAGTTCTCTTTTAACAGTAAAATAAAGCTCTGTCTTTGCTATAAAAAAAACAGAAAGCAAAACATTTCAATGTTTCATAAATGGTGTAAAATGTCCATATAATTCAATTAATTTCCTTAAATAATGGTATCAAACCATGTCAAAGATGTTGCTATCACCTAGTCTGAGTGATCACATAGGTCTCTTGGGGATGCATCTGCTATATCATCATAGTCTTGATCGTTAAGTTGGTTATCAGG